>LT855413.1:3268619-3317191 GCA_900184765.1 Hymenoscyphus fraxineus | reverse complement strand
TTATCTAGATAAGTTTTAAATTAAACTTTATAATAATTATATTATAGTATTTTATTTCCCTTTATATTTAACTTATATTTTATAGCCTCTTAATATTAGTATTTTTAGACCCTAGAAATACTACTATAAACTCGCTATATTCTAAGCCCTCTACTCCCTCGAATTCGAATATAGTGTATCTTCCTTCTTCTACGATCTTAAGTAAATTCGAGCTAATATAATAAAAGTATATATAATTAAGAATTCGTAGAAGGATACTAGCTTATAGCTATAAAGTTAGAAGGCGATTAAGTCTAAGATACGCGAATATAAAGGTAAGAAGAGAGTATTTATAGAAGTAGAGGAGGTAGAGGATTAATAGTTACTACTATATTCTACTCCTTACCCCGATAAGTTATTTCGTACTACTATAGACGTATAATAACTCGGTAACTATAATCCTACCTAATTTTCTAATAATACTATCTAATTCTATAAGGCTATAATAAAAACTATTAGAGTTATACTATAAAGAGACTACCTTTAAATAATTAAATTTACTACTTTATAGAATAAACTCTAGAATAACTATAAATGTTAGCGGGCGTTATATAAGACTCTCTACTAAGGTAGGGTAATATTAGTAGTAACCGCGAAGATATTAATAGTAGAGAAGGATTATAAGGAGCGATTAGAGGCTTTATATAAGACTAAGAACAAGCTTAAGATAGTAGTTAATAAGGAAAAGAGAGCTCTTTAATAATAAGGTATCTAAGCTTATAAAGATAAGAGAGAGTAGAAGTTATTATAATATCGAATAGTTCTCGTAGGTTAAATATCTACCGATATATATACTTTATAACTAGCTACCGTTCTAATACGTAATCCTAAGAAGATACTAAATTATATAGAGTTATATAAATTAATAGAGGAATACTATAAGGGTCTATTATAATCTATTCGAGAATATAAAAGTTAACTCCTCCTAGGAGACCTTAATAATATTAATAATAATAAGGTTATTATTTATATAGGAGGAGGGGTAATTAACCCTATACTCTTTTATTCTATAGAACCTAAAATAGATTCGTTAGACTAGGAGAGTATATCCTTAATTAACTTAATTAGAGCGAATATAGACTTTCGGTAAAATATTTATAATAATATAAACTTTATACGCTTATAAGAAATATAGGTTAGGAGTTAGTTATACTTATATATAATTTTTTAGTATAGTTCTATAGTAAATTAATATCCCGAAGAAACGCTATACTAACTATATACTTACTTCCGCTATATACTTACTTCTACTAACTATAAGTAAGAGCGCCGTAGGAACGAAGTACTAACTATTACTATAATAATATTAGTTAATAATTTTTTAATAAAAACTAAAAAAAAAAAAAAGAAAACTTCTTACTACTTAGTATTACTTAAATAAGTCTATATAATATAGGTAAGATAAGTAAGCGCTCCTTTATTAATAGTTACTAATAGTTTTTAAATAGAGTCTAATTAAACTTATAAGAGATAATACTTTTCTTTATAGTTAATATAGTTTCTATATAAATAAGGATTATCTAAGGTAGCTTTAATAAAATTAGTAGACTTTAACTAAAAAGTATTAGAATTCTACTTACTAATAGTATAATATAGTTAATACTATAGTATATATAAGTAGTATAGTAAATTATAGCTATACTTATTTAGTTAGATTTTAATAAATACTAATATAAGAATATAGAAAATATATATAACTTANTATTATTATTATTATTATTATTATTATTATTATTATTATTATTATTATTATTATTATTATTATTATTATTATTATTATTATTATTATTATTATTATTATTATTATTATTAGAAGTTTAGAAAAGAGGAAAAAAGGAAAAGAGACAATCTTAGTATAAGAGTCTTAGAGAGACTCTTAGAGCCGTTGTATAGTTAGAAACTCGTATTACTTTATATCGCTTCGTATACGCGGGGAGGCGGCACTAAGAGCCGTATACGCACTTGAGCCTCACCTACACATATACGGCTCTTTACGCCTACGTAGCGGCACTTCTACCGGTCGGAAATGTACATACTTCGAGGACAAGATAGTACTTAATTAACTCTACAAATCGGTCTTATTTTTATGTTATTCCGACATGTGTAGGTACGGCTACGTAGGCGTAAAGAGCCGTACGTAGCAGACGTGTTTTAGTGTTCCTGCGGCTAACTTATCGCACCCACTTTTCCTTCTAAATATAGTAGGTATTTGTACGCTTTACCTAATATAGTAGGTATTCCCCCTGTCAAGTTCTTAGCTATATAAAGGATTCTAGAGTCTCTTTAGGGATCCGAGGAACAAGGAATAAATCTATATCGCGACTCTAGGATTTTTAACTAGATTAGAAAAGAGAGTAGAAGAAGACTTATATACCCTAGTATATAAGTAAATAAAGGATATATAAGAAGGTATATTTAAGATAATATTAAGGTAAGGTAAAGGTAAGCTAGAGAAGTATAATTAAGCTAAAAAGTAAAGTTTTATAAAAGAAAAGTAAATTTAGTATAGTATTTAAAGAAACCCTTTATAAAACTAGATAGAATCTAACGCCTTTCTAGTAGAGAGAGGGAGTATTATAAGGGTTTAGACCCTAGGTATAGTACTAGCTATACTAGCGCTTACTAAGCCTGCTAAGAGTACTACTATATACTTATTCTTTTATAGTAGAGTTTAAGAAAACTCTTCTCTTTCTCCTTTATTAAACTTATTAAATATTATAACCGAGCTTTTATATATACGCTACTCCCCTATATTACTTTAATAAATAAGCGTATATCTTAAATATACCTTGTTTAATATACTATAAATTTAAGCGAGAAATAAGTATATTTTAGTTATAAAATAGATATATCTAAGTTACTTTTAGTTTATAATATTATTATTTTTACTTTTTATTAATTACTATAGAGTATACTATTTTACGTAAATATTAACCTTATAAATATAGTAAATTAGTAATCTAGTTATTAGTTTAATATTCTATAAGTATATAAAGTATATTTATTAGAAGTATAAAAAATAAATAAAGGAAAGTAAAAGATAAGTAAAGAAGAGTAAAAGATAAGTAAAAAAGAATAGAAAATAAGTAAAGAAAGTAAAAGATAAGTAAAACTATAGAATAGTATTAGTAATACTAGTATAGCTAGTATCTAGGTATTATATAAGGAAGTATTATTCTTATAGTTTATATTTATTATATAAACTAGGACTTAGTTACTATATATAGTAATATAGGTTTATTATATTATACTTTTAATAAGAAGTTAAACTAATACTAGTACTACTTACTTATAATCTTATTATTAGTTTAACTCTAAGTTAATAAAGTCGAAAGATAATAAGGAAAGTATTATATTATTAACTATTAGTTATATATACTAAGTAAAGGTATTATAGGTACTACTATTATATATAGTAGTTCTTAGTACCAAGTATAGTATATAGATAGCCTTAAGTAGTATAATTCACTTATACTAATAAGTAGTTAACTCTAATTCTTTTTACTTTTATAGTTTTTATTTATACTTATATTTAAATTATTCTTAATTCCTTATTTCTAAGTTAAGATTTCTCTTTCTTTTATTATTTCTTTTCTTATTAAAGTTCTATATACTCTTATATTACTTTCTACTTATTTTAAATTAATTATAACTTCTTTTAATATTTCTTTATTTACTTCTTTTTCTTATACGAAATATAAGTACTATTTAATTTATTAAGTTTACTAATTAGCTAATTAAATATATTCTTATAAGATTTACTATTAGACTAAGATATACTTATTTCTTATTTAAAATTAAAGTATATCTTAGATATTATAATAAACTAAGGTATATTAACTATATCCCCTCCGTGGTCCTTGTCCTACGAGGAATATATTTACCCCGATTAGGGGCGTATAGAGTATTTTCTAGGAAACCCTATTAAAATATACTAATTAGTATTATATATAACTTCTATATAAGCGAAGAGAAATCTACTAAAACTTGGGAATCCTCTATATAGATATAATACCACGTTAAAATCAAAACTAGTACTATAAAATCCTTCTAATCCTTTATATAAAAAAAGACGCGTTTGAATTAGGGGCTCGCTAAACACGAAAATTCATCTTGGCGGGATAAGGACCACGGAGGGGATAAATATTAACTACTATTATTAGCTAATATACTAATATAGTATTTCTACTACTTTATTATAAAGTAAATAGAATAAAAGAGTAGGTTTTATATATATATTAAGTAGTTTCCTACTTAGACTTTCTAAAGTAACTTATTTAATATAATTATCTTTAGTACTTTAAACTAGTATACTAGGTATCCCTTATATATATATAAATATTAATAGGTTCTAAGTCTAGAATACTTACCTAGGTTCTTAATTACGTATTTTATTTATTTATATATATTATAGAGAGAGTATTTATATAACTTACTAAGATAATTTACTACTAAATAAAAAGAGAGTTTTTTAAATATATAGTAAGAATTAAGCTAGAATTCGAATATACTAGATATAGGTTTATAAAATAGTAGTAAAAGCTACTAGGAAAGAGCTAATTCGCTTATTTAAAAGGGGATTAATTCTCTTATACTCTTAGTTTAAGATTTTTAAATAAGAGCTACTATTCTATTTTAATTAACTTAGGAAATATAAAATACTACTTTTAAATTATTTAAAGAAATTTAAAAGTTAATTAATTAATCTAGAGTACTTTTCTTAAAGATTATTAACCTATTAGAAGAAACGCTTTAAGAAGTCTAAGATATTAAATTATTAATTTATTAGAATATACTTAAATCTAATAGTAATTTATACTTAAATTTAAGCCTATTCTTACTACTAGATTCTCCTTCTAGATCTCTAGGCCCGAGTATAAACCTATTTAATAGTATAGCTTATACCTTCTTAGTAGGGAATAGTATAGGTTTTATATTTACAAATAAGGCTAAGCTTAAAAGAGAGGCTAATTATATAGAATAAAGAACGTTATTAAAGTACTTATTAGAATAACTTAATATTAAGAAAGTAATTTACCTAGATAATATAGTTTTAAAGATAGTTCTAAAGATTAAACTACTAGGTTTAACTAAGATATATACTTAGAATAAAACTAATATATAAATAAAGTATAAGATTAGTAATACTTTAGTTATTTAAGCTATTTAATCTAATTATATTAGAAATACTTTATATATTATTACTAGATATACTAATACCTAAGAAGCTTAGAATATATTAGCGTCTAGATATTAAGGTAATAGAGATATTACTTTATATAACCTTATAAATAAGTAGTAAACTAATAATTATAAAAAATATAATAATTTAATAAAGTTTATTAATGAATTTAATAATTTATATTAGTAGATCTTATAGCTTAGTTATATTATAAATAACTAAGTATAATATATTATTTTCTTTAGAGAACTTAATAATATATTCTTAGTTTAGATTAATATAAAATAGACTATTACTTAATAAGCTAAATTAAATAAGTCTTTTAAGTTACTTTCTATAAAGGAGTTATAATATAATATTTTTAATAAGGTTTATTAAAAGTCTATTATTAGTACTATAGTTATATGTTTAAGTAAAAATACTAAGGCTAGAGGTAGTAACTCTAATAAGAGAGATAATACTAAGAATACTAAGTCTAAAAGAACTAGCTATAGTTATTATAAAAAGTATAAGGAGTATTAATCTAATACTATCTAGAATTCTTATTTTAAAACTAACTTAAAAGCTTATACTAAGTAAGAAAAGAAGGCTAATAAGAAGTAGAAAGGTAATCTATTATTTTTAACTAATAAAAAGAATACTATTAATAAAGATAAAAAGAAGAACTTATTTAATAAAAATATAAAAGAGTAATTCTCTTATATATATATACTATAAGATATAACGTTTTATTACTTAAATATAACTAAAACTAGTCTAGGAGCGAAGTTCCTTTATAATACTAGTACTAATACCTATATTTACTATAACTATATACGCTTTTAAGACTTAAGAGTTAAGTTACTTAGAAGTACTTAAGTTATTAGTAGTAAAGTTAAAATAATAAGTAAAGAAACTATTATATTATACCTAAGAATTAATAAAGATAAGGTTTATAAAGTAATATTAAATAATTATTACTAGATTCCAAATAGAGAAGTAAACTTATTCTCTAGTAAGATATTTAACTAGAATAATAGTATAATTAGTAGTAGTTAACTTTAAAGTTATTCTACTAATAAGTTATAAGGTCTTCTAGGTAGATAATAATTATTATCTTATAGAAGTACTTTATATATACCTAGTATACTAATAACTATAATTAATACTAGAATTCCTATTTAAATTATTACTAAGTAATATAGTAGCTATTTTTATATCTACTAATATTTAAAAAATAAGGCTTAATCTCTAGCTCTATTATTATTAAATAGTATATTTAGGACTTAATATAGTTTACTTCGTTAGTTTTATCTTTTTTTAGTATAGTTTTCAAATATTAATCGAAACCGCGTATAATTCTATAGTATATAAAACTAAGTATAAAACTAAGTACAAAACTATATAAACTATACTATTACTAACACTGGATATCGTAAGAGTATCGTAAGAGTATCGCAAGAACACTGGAATATAGCCCGAGTTCTTAGATAATTAATGTTCGCTTTATATATGTTTTAAATGCGATTCTAGCTCGATATCGCTATACTAGAACTACCTAGCGCGGAGCTAGTTTTAAGATATATAGATTTTATAAATCTAATAAACAAGAAAGTATATAGGAACTAAGACACGTATAGTAAAACCTTATAGTCATTTATAGAAGGCAGAAGGTTAGCTTTAATTAAAAATAAAAAACTAGACCGAATCTGGACTTGAGCATAAAAGATATTACATTCATCGTGAGATCTAGATTGAGCTAGATTCTAAGTCCTCCTTTATTATGTCTGCTGCCTTCTCCGCTAACATGTAAACGGTAGTTTTAATATTGCCCCTTGGAATTAAGGGAATAACACTGGCATCCACAACTCTCAGGTTTTGTGTTCCATAAACCACAAGGCTACTATTAACCACTCCACCCAGATCCTCGCTCATCATCGCGCAGCTTCCGCAAGGATGATAATTTGTCATTGCTGAGCTACGGATTAACTCAATGGCATTGGCCAACGTTGTTGAATCTTTTCCGGGCGGCAACCGTTTTCCATCGTGCTTAAGAAGACTAGCCAGAGGTTCAGTTCGTGCTAATTTCTCGTGGAACATCATGTGTCTTGCGTAGATCTCAACATCCAGAGGATGTCACATGTATTTGAAATCGATTGCTGGCTTGTCACTACCCTTTGCAGAAACTATGTGCACATTTCCTCGTGACAATGGATGCGTAAGCATGCCAATTGTGGAAATGTAGTTGGCAGAATCGGTGGGAGCGAATATTTCCGCTGGGATTGATTTTTCTAGATGGAACTGGCGGCGAGCTAGAAAGTGTACTGCCGTTGCTTCTGAGGTCGACTCGACAAGTTGTTGAATGATTTTGTGTTGCAGCTTGGCTGCGGGAGATGGATTCTCATTCAAGACGTTCTTGTGTTCTTGGAAAAGCTGAGCGATTGTCGGTTCTAAGTTTTCAGGCTCATGGTTATTCAGGGGAACGTAAGCGAAAGTATATGAAGGACCATCTGCTAAGGGTCCCGTTCGAGATTCTTGGTATTGCCCAAAGGCTTCTTCTCTCGCGGACATCTCACGAAGCCTATCCATGGTTCTCACGTCGTCGTTTACTTCAAAAGAAGAACCACAGAACATATGATCTTGCAAGTTTTCTTCCAATTGTTAGTCCAAGATACGCATAGTGAGCCGCAACAATGTCGACTCACCTCCAACATTGGGATTGTTGTAAACAATGCTAATACCATGGTTTTCCAGAAGTCCTGTGGAACCAATTCCAGACAATTCAAGAAGCTCAGGTGACCCAAATGCACCAGCACAAATGATGACCTCTCTCCGAGCCCGGACCACTTTGGGTATTCCATCATGGATGAACTGAACACCACTGGCGATAAATCCACCAAGACCAAGTGATCCTTCATGGAATAAAATCTTTTGCACATGTGCTTTAGTCGCAAGATGCAAATTTGGCCGATGTTTCGCCGCATCGTAATAGCCTACTCCGGCATGGCTTCGCTCGCTTGTACTGGTAACGCTGCAAGAACTGGTGTACCCTCCAATCGACGTCCCTGAAAGCGGATCTGTCTGCCTTTTCAACTGAAGATTCTTGAATGTCTCAACCCAGGCCTTTTGTAGAGGATCTTTGGATGATGGAAAAGAAGCTTGAATAGGACCTGCAGTTTGGAGTTTCGGGTCAACGTAGTCAACTTCCAAAAAGTCTTTCACTTCTTGGTTTGGCATATTCACAGTTTGAAATTTCTTCCAGTAGGGCTGCGTATGTTCCCAGTCCCATTCTTTGTTTCCTAACACACTTGGACCAGCTATCGAGACCAGATTTATTCGGATAGATAAGCGCAAGAAGGTTGATGGCACTTGAGCCGCCGACGACCTTTCCCCGCGGATGATGGATAGTACGGTCGTGCAAACTCCTCTAAATAGTAAAGTGATCATTAATGAGCTAGAACTTTCTAGAAGGGACCATAAGAACTATTTGAAGAGAATGACTAACCTGCGGCTCTGACAGATACTTCCAGTCGAATTCATCGTTTCCAAACAATTGTCCAGATAGTGCAGGTATTTTGATTCGAGCATCTTCGTTCTTGTCTTCACCAGCCTCCATTAATAAGACCGAAAACTCGGGTACTTCAGTCAATCTGTTTGCAAGGACACAGCCAGCGGTTCCTGCGCCAACAATAACGATGTCGTAGATGTCATCTAGGTGTCTCGACGCCGGGCCGGACAGATCCATGGCGAATGAGAATAAAGATAATGTGATATTCTATTCGAAACCACACTACATGTGTGAGTTTATTTCGATTGCTCACAGATGCAGTATAAGGCGGATAATGGTTGCTGTCGAGTTGTGTGTAACCAGTGAGACTTGGCTGCCTAAGTTCATACACAAAACTCGAAGAAACCAAGGCATGTTCTCCATCCCGGCTGGTGTCACAATAATTACATGTATGTGACAAATACCTACCTTAACGTGCGTAAGCTACGGAACGGACTTGAGTAGATAAGGCCACGACTCCTCACGCTCTATAAATTAATCCTTACGTATTAATCCTCACGCATTTTTCAAGGTATTTGTAATAAATTAAAATTTTAGTTAAAGGCTATCCCTATAAAATAAAAATTAAAGCTATCTACGCTCTACGTCTACCTAGGATATTATTCTCGCTACTACTACTTTGAGCTATATCCTCTTTAACTTTACTTATAAAGTCCCTATCGTCCATTTCTTTTCTACTACTGTTTACCTGCGCTCGCTGAAACTCTTTATAGGGCACTTATAATACGGCTATAGCTTTAATCTAGCCCACCTACCCCTAGGCGCGATTATAAAAAGTAACTAGTAAAAAGACAAGTAAAAAGACAAGTAAAAGTAGTCCTAGATAGTCTAAAAAGGTGGGAATATACTCTCTTATCGAGTAGACTTCAAGTACGAGATCGTTAATCGTTCCCCCTAAGGCAGGCACTTAAAGTACTTATATACTTCTACCCGTAAGGCTAGACAGCCTTCCCGTACTAGTACTAATTTAACTGGCCCTAGACTTAGTAGATACGTCGAAAATCGTTATATTAATTATAATCGCCCTAGATATCCTTTAGAATACTAGTTTTTACGTATATATTACCGTATACTATTAAAATAACTAGCTAGAATCTATACGAGGCTTTATCCTTAACGCTAAGCCTCTTTAGTAAGTCCTTAACACTACTATACAAAAATCGATATTCGAGCCTAGGATAAGGCTATACTACGTGCCCTTACTAAGACTATTTAGGCAAGGCGTAGCACGTGATAAATCGTTATTATCTATAGTCTAGAAGGAACTAATACCCTAATTATTTATCTATTAATATAATAATACTATCTAAAATCACTTTTATCGTTACGAACAATACTTGAGTCTATCTAACTATACTAGTATATCCCGCGGTTAATATACAGGGCTAGAATCGCTGAAATCGCTAGAGTAGCTAGAGTAGCTAGAGTAGCTAGAATGGCTAGAATAGCTAGAATGGCTAGAATGGCTAGAATGGCTAGGAAATAATAATATATCTTTATTTAGCTTATTATCGTATCTTGGGTGTGTTTTACGTAAGTTGGTCGTGAAAATTAGTTAAATTTAAGTGAACAAATATTAAAATGCGTAAGGATTAATTCGTGGAGCGTAAGGAGTCGTGGCCTTATCTACTCAAGTCCGTTCCGTAGTAAGCGGCAAAGCACGGCCAACGTGCAGCATTACCCTACACCGGCCCTCTTCCAATTGGCAAGAATATTGCGCCTATTAGGTGGCATAGAATAGCAAGCTACCTTGTATGCGTGTTGGATTCGTGTGTTAGTTGTTCTTATCGTATAGATTTTATGTACAAAAGCCGAAGGCGAGATCTATATCTACGCTATGCGGCAAAAACACCAATCTCTACAATAGGGCCTGTGTATATCTTTCGTGCCTTAATAGCATAATACAAAAGACTTCCGATGACAACTGTACCCCAAATCAACGAACTGTAGTTCATATTTATCGCAGTAACAGGCAGAGTTGCTGGCCAGAAACAAAAGAATATCATAATCAACAGATAAACACAGCCGATGAAGTTGACAACCGTTCCAAATATGCCTTTGACTCTCCAAGGTCCCCATCGAAGTTGTTTTTCTGATTGTAGTGCTTCGCCTTGGGGGATATCGGGGGAGTCGGTTTCCTCTATAATGTCGCCTTGGATACGGCGATAGAGGAGCAGGACGAGAGCAATGAGGTAGGAGGAAAATAGTCCCTCCAAGGCAAGGGAAATAACATCATTGAAGACGCTCGTAGATCCGATATTGATCAGTCCTAGGAGCATTGCGCCTACTGTTACAACGGTGATTGCTGACATTGGCAGTGCCGAGCGAGTTTGGACCTGAAAACCCGTCAGAATAAATATGCGAGCAGATGTGGAAATTCCGCACTCGGGAGCAGCATACCTTTGATAATTGAGGTGCAAATGGAAGTCCATTATCACGAGCGAAAGACCACATCATACGACTAGCAGAAGCCAAACATCCAATAGCGTTACTCCAGGCCATGATCACAGTGATGCTGACCATGACGGTGGCACCGGCTACTGATCGAACACCAGTGGCGAAAATAGCAATGAAAGGATAACCGGTGGGCGAATCAGCAGCTTTTTCAAGATCTCCAGCGCAGTAAATAGTGGCAAGTAACATGCCACCACCGAGGAAGCCGTTTATCACGATGGAGTAAACCATGGCGCGAGGAACCGTTCTCGCTGCTCCCTTGATCTCCTCTGACATCTATTTCACGTTAGAAGATGTATTTATATGGGAGTGTAAAGGACTCACATGTATAGCACCGTCTGTCCCTACGAGAGGGGCTGCAACACCTTGCAATCCTATGAAGAAAGCCAACCCCATGGTATTCCAACCACTATTTAAGAACGTTCCCCAAATCTCACTTGAATTGGTATGCGGTGCCAATTTGACTAGTGGGATGAGGACCGCAAAAAATCCAAGAACATGGAGAATCAATACAGTAACCTCAAATGCAGGTAGAACTTTGCTGAAAATCGTGTTAACGCTTAATGTGAGCAAAATAACAGCCCAATAGATAAATGTTCCATGCCAACGCTCGGCTTCGTAAGACGGATTACACAAAATGACGAGACCTTGGATGAGACTAGAGGCAAAAAAAGATGCTGTGGCTGTCGCAGAAACCCAACCTAAGACTGTCATCCATCCTATAATCATTAGCTACTAGGTAATTAAAATATACTTATTAGAATAAATTTAATTACCGGTGATATAACTAAGCAGCTTCCTGGAGCCTGGTGGAGCAAGAATATGGACGTAATGGTATTGTCCTCCTGCTGTAGGAGTCATCGAGTTCAGTTCTCCTAGACTGATGAAAACGCAGAGAGTTCCGACCCAAGCAATCAAGAAACCATAAATGAGACCAGCAGGTCCACCACTGTATCGACATTAGCCGACATCCGATACAAATTTTGGGGTTTACTTGAGATACTTTTGGTATCCTAACAGGAATGTACTTGAAAAATGATTAGCTTATAACAATTGCAAGAGCACCGAAGCCCGAACTCACGTTACAACACCTTCCCATGTGTTCATTAAGGTACAAGCAAACCCAACAACACTTATAAAACCAAATCGACGCTTTCGAAATTAGTCTTGCTCAGGGCCAAGCTCGGAGTAACTCACCGCTAGGACCTGTTTCTTTCCTGCTCTTGCCAGAGCAAGTGTGTCCGAGTCTTTGACTTGCTGCTCTGAGATTTGGCGAAGGTCAGAACGGTTTCGAAGACCATTAGCGTCCATCGAATTCATCTCCAATTCGACGTCAAAAGCCATCTTATTAGATGCTAGTGCCATTTGGAGGGAATTGTTGTCAAGTGTAGCTATAGAAGAAGATAAATTCCCAACTTCACAGTAACAAAGTATAGGATCTGTGAAATTCTCGGGGTAGTAGACAACCCAGGTCCGAGATTGGGGCAGTTGGCCTGTGAACTTCCGACCAATTAAATCGCTTGTCAGCAGACATAAATACTTCCCAATGTCCTATCTCAAAATTCAATTACAGCTACCTCCGGTTGTCACTCTACCAACTATCTTTGATCCACCATCATCAGTCCACTCGCCTTTTCGTGCCTCTCACAAATGGCAGACTACTATCTAAAGGAGGTCAAAACCCGAGAAGAGCATGATGCTCTCATTGAGCTCACATTTCAAGTGTGGAATGATCCTTCTATTACCTCATTAATCCGTCTCAACCATGGTCCTTTTTTGGGCGAATCGCCCTCTGATATCGAAGCAACGATTTCCATCGATAAGGAGAGGTCCTGGAATGCACATCAAAGTGATCCTGCAAGCCACAAAACTATTGTAATGCATGTGCCCACTGGGGAAGTGGTCGGTTCTCTATGTTGGAAGGTTTATACATCGGCTCCCTTTCCTGATGGAGCACCAAGAATCCAGCTTCCATATTGGTCAGAAAACGATAAGGAAGGCAGGGAATGTTCTGAGGAGATTCTGACCCAGTGCTTTTACCCAAGAGCCAGCTGGATGAATACCCCCATGATCGGTATGCTGCAGCCATATTTCTAAACTAGAATATGTTGTTGACTGCTTTTTTTAGCGATGGATGACACTAGTGTTAGGCAAGATCACCAAAGAAAGGGGATTGGAAGCTTGATGCTTGAGTGGGGAATGAAGAAGGCTGAGGAGCTAAGTGTTGAGTGCTACGTTGAGGCCACCGATGCTGGCAGACATCTGTATCAGAAGTATGGCTTCGCCATACTTATGAAAGTTTTGGTAGATGCAGAGAACGGTACTTCGGAGCGTCACGAGATGATCCAAAAGCTGACTCCACAGCCCACCCAGTATTGGGCTATGTGGAGACCCAATGGAGGAGTAGTGAAGGATGGAGCTCCAAGGACCCTTTGGGAGGCCATAGAGGCACGGAAGAAATGAAAGCTGTAACGGAAAAGAGTAAGTTATTACACAGGTTGTTACCGAGAAAAGGTTTCTGAAACCCACTGACACCTTCCCTGACGAGCGTGAAAACATCGATACTCCAATTGAAGCTGAAGGGATTACAACTCTGATATAAGGATTCAGGTATGCCTACCGTAAATATGTCGCGCATAGTAAGCCCGAGGTGCCCATTGTTGGTTCTAACCAGGTCAGACTTTACTGCAGTGTGACTCCAATCAATGCTTGTTACTGTAGTAGGTAGCACCGGCAGATACCGGGGGGCGTATGCACTCCTTGCGTACATCGACCCTGGTCCCCGCAATGCACCTCTTTATCCGGAGCAACAAACCAATGTTGCAAATTGAATCCATGACACGAACGTCTCTCGACTGCAAGATTACCAACTCTACCCCTCCGACCTTCCTATTCCCTCAGTGGTATTGTTGGTGGCGCAATAATCCGGGATAACAAAGTCCGAATGTTGACGAACTTCCCCATTGAGAATGCTTTTGCTAAGTTTTTACTAGCGGTAGAAAAATATGATTCGTTCCGTTTACTACAGAACCAATCGAGTCCAACCAGGCCATAAGTATGACACAAATTAAAATATCCACGCCGTTCCTCGCCCCTTAGGAGGTTGTCGCAGATGAAACCACTGAGCTCTTTTTCCCCGAGACAATAAGTTGGTTCATGGAAATGGTTTTTTGTAAATTGAGGGACAATCGGATTACTAAGCAGTCTTAAAAATGATTTGGATAGAATAATTAATATGGTCCTACTCGTAGTTATTCTAATCAACAGTAACTCTGCCTATAATTAATGACTTGATTAACTATATACTTTAATTGGATCGGTTAGTACGGGCCGAACCCTCGGAGAGCACTCGACAGAACACGTGCTAGCTAAGCGACAGCCCCTACCTAGCGTTATATCTACTTTTCGTACAGGCACATAAAAAAGGGCTCATTATGTTAGTAATGGCATATAAGCCATTTGAATGCTATTATAGTGCGATACAGGGTGCGATATAAAACAATTCGCTATAACTAGAAGTTCAAGGTTAAGAACACTAACTTTATAACTAATTGTATAAAATAGATATGAAATGACTTTAAGTACAAACATATAGTACTAATTCGAACATGTAATACTATACTAAGGTATTCGTAACTTGTTGCCCTAGCTAAATACAAGGTGGTCTTGACTGAAGCTAGAACTACCCCTGTTGGAAAGTTCATCCCAGGTGGTTCCAGTCCGAAGCTTTCTAGGAATACTAGTGAGTCTAGTAGGGCAGCTAGCTAACTCATAATTTCTTCTAGATCGATCATTCAATCAAAAGAGTATCAGAGAAAAAAGGCGGGGAAGAAATAGACCTAGGCCAAGCTTGTACGGATTTCCACGTCCATCGATCTTCATCTTGAGAAACACAAATGGCGAAAACATCTCCGTGAGTCTCGCCCCGATTGTTTGCCGCATTATAGGCGACCGATCTGGAATTAACCCGTGGCTGAATCAGGATAACATGTTCGTATGTATCGCAAAACGACTGGGCCAAACTCCAACAATTGTTGATGGTTTTGTGACCTGGAAGAACAGTCTCCTTGCGCTCCCCAGTAACTGATAGTTCTGTCATAGTTACTGGAGAATCTTGATACAATAATGCGTCCTCCAAGGCGATGTAATAAACAAGCCATTCCGCAAGCAAGCCCCGAGGAGTAATCTGACCGAGTTCGCTGTTGCTACCCTCGAAAGAGTGGTATGGTCCCAATAGATTGCGAGTAGGGCCTTCGCTTTCTATGCGTATATAAGGTGTTTTAGGGGCCCAGCTGAATCCTCGAGTACCCTCTAATCGAGGTGTGTTTGAAAGAAGATAAGCTGTTGCAATTCGATGCCCGATCTTTGACCTCCACATGTCTTCAGCATTGTGATATACATGAATAGTGCTGAGAAGACTCCAGATCACAATATCGTCGTTATCTCTAGTCGCATGGCGGTGGCTAAGTAAGCTTCCTGAGACTTCCGTGCTTTGGCGAGAACTGGAGCGGCGGAATGCTTCAGTCGATGATGGGATAAGATGCTGTGCTGTTAGGCATAATATGCTGATATCCACCGATCCAAACTGATGAATTTCGATGAGTGCATCCCGTAGGGAAATGGTTTTATTAAACCTGCAGAGGATATAAATGGCATGGCTACCTTTCATTGCTTCCAGTAATGTCCATGCTCGAACGTTCCAGTCACACACAAAGAATGATGATAGAACCGATTCTATCAGATCTCGTGTAAGGTTTGAAATATCAACTGCCATGAGATCCTTGTCACAAACCAACGTGATCTTGCTAGTAGCGAAAATCCGATTTATAAAACCGATAGCTTCTGTACGGAGTTCGTGGGAACTAGGAATACACATTGAGTCTATCCAGTAGCTTGTACAACCATGAGATTTAGCAAGTCCAATATATCGCTTGTGGAGACACTTGTTGATCCCAGCGTGAGGTCTACTACCTTGGCCATGGCTCCAGACATGTGAAATTGCCAGAGTGTCTTCGTTGGCTTGGGTATATCTGACTTTTGCTGAGCACCCTTTTAGTGAAATAGCGGTTGGGCCGGTGATTTTGGTATAGGATTTCGCATCCCAACAAATCTTCTTGCAAGACCCAGAACATGATTCATCGTGTAATGATTGCTCTCCTTGAACAAGTCGTTTGTCTAAAAACCTTCCACACGATAATGGATGGCTACCATCGCAGGGCTCACTGGATTCAAATTGGCATCTGGCACCTTTTCCTCGATGCAAAGTAGAGAAATGCTCATGGAAACGTCGAAAGTCGAGGCCAAGAGACACTCGACTTGACCGTAGTAACTGAAATGCCCAAGGACACATATAATCATGGTTCTGTCTCGCCGAACCATGCAACGTTGCCCGAACAGACGGGTTGGAGAGTTTGACACATCCTCTAAGAGCCAGTATGGTGTCCCATTCACTATTGTATCCCGACACAAGGTGGGTTTTCAAGATGAACCAGTAGTGCAACATCAAAGACCTTTGCCACGTTGTCCATAGAAAAGCGTCAACTATACTATTCCCTAGAATATCATAGTCGCTGGACCCCGCGCTGGAACCGGCATCAAGTAATCTCGATATAAAATCGACGAATGATCGGAGGCCAAGACCAAGATTACGTCGACCATCATCAGAATTTGTAACCAGAAGAGCTAATTTCAGTGTCACGGTACTGATTCGGGAAACCACTTGTAATTGTGACCATGGTGACCTAGGATTGACTGAGTTCTCGTCGATATATACATCTTGATTCAGGTATTCGTTCGGTAGCTTGACCGTGGATGGGTCGCCCCACAGATGGGACGTCAGGTCAATCTGAAGAGGAACGGCGGGGAGTCGTGTCAACAACTGGTGTGCATTTCTGACTGCATCTTGATCAGAAACTTTTGGATCTAAAGGCGATTCCTGATATTGGCAAATGATTCGTTCTGAAAGTGCTGAGTCCAACGAGGTGAAGTGTGTGAACTGGTTCTTGGAACACGTTAAAAGCTGTGATTTGAACTCATTGAGAGCGGTCTGGCGAGCAGACTCGTTCATTAAGGCATCAGACTCATCGTAGAAGAAGTCTTTACAATAGAAAGTATCATTGCTTCGGCGGTTCTGCTCTTTTCCAGGAAAGTCAGCTGATTGTGTGCATCCCAATTTCCATAGAGTTTTCAGCTGCCCAATGTCAGATTCCGTTAGACTAAGGTTTCTCATATTGAAGCTCAAGTTCCTGGGGAGACTCAATGAACATGGCTTGCATCTTTCATGATCTTTGCCGATTTGATCTGGGGTCGACACGAGTATGAAATTCGAAACGAGCATTAAATTCCAAAGGAGTGAAGGAACTTAATGGAAAGATCTTTGGTTGGATGACGTCACACACAGAAATGGTGGAACATGAATATTGTGCTGATCCAATGGTCGAGAACCACTAGTGTTGAGGAAGCCCATAAAATATCAAAATATTTGCCTTGGAGTCCTGCTATTGTTGACCCATACAATAGAACCTATACCTAGGTAGTTATACGCTATAGGTTTTACCGAAAATCCCCTTATAAGAAGGTTCGGGTCTAATCCGGGAACACTACAAGTACGAACGAACCAATACCCATGTCTCCCTTGATAAAAAGCGATGTATGTAAGAAAAATTATATCTACTTATTTTTCATTCCAGGGTAGTGCAGGTCTTCGTTCTCTATCTGTAGAATAGTCCTGGCCCCCAAGTAGCGGTCAACCTTCACCGATTGTACATGAAAGCGAGCGAGAAACGTATCATATTTTAGGTAATCCACAGTATAACAATGCCTCGTATAATATAGTGTAGTGGCTGTGTTATTCTAGGCATACAGATGAAAAATACTCCGATATTGTGGTGACTAGCAGTAGATTGGCTGTAATGCTGTGAGGCTGTGGCTCATCGATTCATAATCGCCCAAGCCAACGCATATATAAGGCTGAGAGACTCCAATGGTGTCATCACCATGGGAGGTTTCATGGGATAACCAATACTTGTCTCAATCTGATATGGGCAGGTGGCCAGTGTGCAGAGATATTACCTCATCCGCGCATAACCGTCATGTCGCTTTTGCGCTCATATATGCCTTCAGTCCCTTCCTCTCCATTGTTGCCTTCCCTCAAGATATGCAAGACTTTGTGCTCGTGATCTGCGATTATCATGGCTGCTTATTTGACTCCGAATGTTCCCAATGTTGGTTCTCTTAATGTTGCTCCATATTTACCAGCTCCAGCTCTTCCCAATATCGTCGTGGAATGGGCGGCTATTATTCCACTGGTCTGCCATCTTGCCGACTTCAAGCGAGACTATGAATTAGTTGGACAGATGGCAATGACTGGAAGCATTTCTATTGGAATTTTCCCACGGCTTGGTGTCCTCGCTGGCCTTGCTCGGTTGTTGAAAAATGGGCCTGACTTTCTCGATCAAGCAAGCTCACGAGGAAACTCCAGTCGTACAGTGTGGGACGTAACGTGGGGGGGAAGCTTCCCAACAGCAAACGGTTCAGCAAGTCTGATGATTGCAAAATATGCGCTGGGAAAGATCAAGCATGTTATCAAGATGCCCGACACGATTCCAACAAAAGAAAAACAGAGCAGGACTCAATCAGCTTCGAGTACGGATAGTGACAAGACCGTTGTACAACCTTCTTCGGGATCTCAATCTCGGAACAAGGATTCGAACTCACAATTAACACAAGCACCAAGCCCAATAAGTGCACCAAAGGCTCAAAATCACCGACGCTATCAGACTCTTAACGTGCTTCGATTTAGCCGAAAAGCCCCAAGACGCTCCCGGCTACATAAAATACATTTCATCTCCACATCTACAGCATACCGAATAACAAAATTCATCGCTACTGCTGGCCTTACAGTAGCCTTGATCCTTTTCGGCTGTTACGGAACCGCTACAATCGTTTTCAGTGGCTGCATCTCGCAATTAGCTTGCCGCGCATCTACGGTTGAACGTACCCCCGGCTACCTCGAAAGTAACGAAGGTGATAGAGATAGCTGCATGCTTGTTGGTATACACCAAAACGCATCTGTCTGGTATCTCTTCACTGGTGACCGTGGTGTAGTCGACACGTTACTTAATAAAACAATGATATCAGTGCCACAAGATTTCAAGCGTAATGCATTGGCATACATTCTTCTGTTTACACATTGCTTACAGCTCCTGGCAATGACGTTCACCACTGCACAGAAAGCATGGGATGGCGTTGTGCTGGTATTTTTGATGCTGTTAGAGTATATTTGGAGATTGCAGTATCAAGACAGACTTTTGGTGAGAAGGTGGTTGGAAGAAGAGGGTGTGGAGGTCGTGGCCAAAAGTTTTGAGTTTACCGGACGAACGATGATGCTAGGCTCAATACAAAGTTTCAGCGGGAGCCAGACGACAGAGTGGATAGATGGGATTGTTACACCTCATCCAAGGAGGGACGCGTGGCTGGACAGACTCCGGCAACTTGATGCTGAAATTGAAGATGCAACCATGCTAAACAACGAGAAGAGGAAATGGGGAGAGAGAGACTGGAAATACATCGAGTTGAGCTCGGGATTGGCCTTTGCATCCGCTGCTATCTTGAGAGAGGAAATGAAGCAAGAGCTAGAAGCATAAAGTTCAACGGTTACAATATAAGTCGAAATTATACATTTGAGAATGGGAACAATGTGTTGAAATCGTATCGTATTAGTTGGGATATGAGGTAGAATTTTAGTTTAAAGCTCCAATATATACTATAAGCCATATCTCATAAGCGCCCCAATGAATCTTGTGGCAAGAGGACTCGTCAGTCCGGAAGAAGCAGGGAGTCTTCTGAGCCACCGGCATACGTCTCGAGATGGCGACGACATCGTCATCTGGAGCTTGCTTTTCAATGAAAAGGCGTATCATTCACCCGAAGCGATGTGGAGGAGCCGTATCCAGGACATGGGTGATAACGGACAATACAACCTTGACATTAACACTGGATTTCTCATTTCTAGTGCACCTAGAGTCGAGGGGGAGAATGGGCTTAGCTGGGCGCCAGCGAGGCCGGCCGTTAGAACTACAAGTCCCTCAGATGGACAGAAGGCATATATTGCGTACAGTGTAGCCGATACGTCCTTGGTAGAAGTTATACCTCAAGGTCTGAAGGCAGATTGGCTTTTACACAAGTTCCCAGGTGGAAAGGGAGCTCAGCTATCACCAATTGAAAGCAAGGTCCTCGGTAGAATCCAGAATTTATATATTCAAAATTATCAGTATGGAGCTTTGCTGCAGCCGAAGTCGCTAAATAGGTGGGGAAATACTTCCCCGGCACGGTATGAGGGCAATGCAAACGGACCGATATATGCTGTGTGTAGCTCTGATACTGGTAATGGATCTGATTGGAAGTGGAGAGGTGTATTCGAATGGGACGTTGATGAGCCTCTGCCTTTCTTTGAGCCTGAGATTATCCTGATTGCTTAGGCATATTATTGAGTTGTTGTTGAGTTGTCGAAACTCTTTTCTCGAGGAAGGTTTCTGCAATACCAAGCGCTCCCCTAAACCCCGAAGCGAGATGCCTATGTTCGACGAAGAACTTACCAAAGCCACATATGTTAGCTTAGGTCAACAAAGTGAATAAGGATTTAAATGTGGCAGTTCCCATGTGCCTCACACTATTTCAAATGGGCTTTGTTGACTCCTCTCCATATTGCTCGAATATCCTGCCCAGTAAAGAGGTGAGGCTTCAATAATGGGCATTATGGCTAGGATAGATTTATACCTCAGCAATTAATTGTTTGTGTTCAGTGTAACAGCTAGGTGCAGAAGGTACAAAGTACTCCCACTGCCGCCTGCTCACTCTTTCAACCAATGACAGAGGAGCTCTAGGCGCTCTGTCTACAGATCAAATGACATGCATCGGGATTTGCATCTGGGACAGAACATTAACTTGGTCGAGTGAAAAGGAGTTACCCTACGAAATGCAATCACCCCACAGCTTCTCAGAAGACCGCGTTCGGAAGGTACTCGCTGCCAATACACATCATCGCGACCCTGGAGCTACATCGACTCCAGTGGAATTTATTTGTCTAGGAACGGGTCTTAGTAAGGCTGGAGACTCCTATACAAGGCTTAGAAGAAAAGAGCGAGCAAAGGACTGGGTCCGCAAATATGGCGCAGTAGTTGACGACCCGCAAACTCATATCTCATGCCTAGATGAGGCATTTTCCGCGATTTTGGAGTGTCATTTTCAGCTGAGGCAGCCCGCAGAACGACTGGTGGCTGATGCTTGCCAAATGCTTTCACGACTCCCAGATACGCCCCTAGAATTTGAGGGGATATCTCAAGAAATCTTGAGTTCTCTCCCGGACGAGTACTTCGTTCCGTCACAGGATCTATCAAGTGTTCGATCATGGAAGCATCTCATGGTTGTAACTTTTGTAAGCACAAATGTCATTCGACTAGTCTTAGCAATGTTGATGGATCCGAAGACATGGTGGGGGCCAATTTTTCGTGGTTTAGTCGACACCATCTCTGAGCTCTTGCAAACTGCGTCAGAGGACCTCTTCGAGAGCGAAAATCCAGAGGCACTGTTTCTAGTCAAATCATTTTTGTGGTCTGCTTGGCAACGATCAATGATGCTTTTCTTCTGCTATAATCTCGAAGTTCAGCTGAAAAGTGGATATCAATGGGGAGGTAAGAATGAGCTAGGACTGAGGCTAACGAATATCCCGGCCCAGCGGCCTGATGCTGAAATGACGGGTTACATGTGTAGATGGGCGTTTGAACTGCTTCGAACAGATCGTGGAGCTATGGGGCTTGATTTCAGAAGATTCCATACACGCTATAACGCCATCTTTGGTGATCGGTCACCACGATGTTGTCCTACTCCCAATAATATCTATGTTCCCTGTGACGGCAGAGCTCCCGAGACTTGCATGCGATTCTGGGGCATGAAAATTGAAGACCAGTCGGCACATGCGCCTTCTTGCTCGAAAAGCTGCGTGCGACTATTCTGGGATGAAGACTCATTCAAGAATGTCACGGGCGCGCGAGCAATTTCGATTGATGAATCAGGGACATCTCATCTGAGATACACCACAGCATCCGAGAAAACGCTAGCAATCTCGCATGTCTGGAGCCACGGTCAAGGAGGGAGGCCAGAAGCGGAAACGACCGGGTTCAACACATGTCTGCACCGCCGGTACTGTCGGATTGCTAGAAGCATTGGATGTGACTCGTACTGGATGGACACGCCTTGCATTCCCGGCCTTCACAAGAACCAAGCCCTTCGAACGCAAGCAATTAATGACATTAACAAGATTTTCACCACCAGCAAGGTTACGTTGGTCGTCGATAGAGATCTCCTTGATATCGACGTCGCTAGAATGTCCATGGAACTTCAAGAGTCTATCCTGGCTTCACTGCTAGTGTGTGATTGGAATGTGCGGGCGTGGACACTACTAGAAGCAATGCGTGGCCGACAAAACATTCATCTTCTCTTCAAGAATGATATAATTCTACCTTTCAAACAGATGTTAGAGAATGTTCTCCGGGAAGGCAGTATCGACTTAGCAATCTTGTTCGGTACGGCACAACACTTGATCCCGTTCCAGCTTCCTCGGAATGATGCCATGAACGATGCCATGAACCCTTTCACGCGAATGCTCCGCCGCGGGTACGTGAGTATTGAAGAGGCCGGCTGTCTGCTCAACCATAGGTATGCCTCGAGGCCAGGCGATGGAGTTGTGATATGGAGTCTCATGTGCGATGAGAAAGCATCGCATTCACCCGAAGACTTATGGAGGACAAGGAAGAATGCCACGTTCACCAGCATGGTCAACACGGGCTTCCTTATGTCCAGTGTTCCACGAATTGGAGATACTAGTGACTGTCCAGGTCTCAATTGGGCTCCAGCACGACCTGACTTGCAAGCCCGATCGAGCGTTTCAGGCGAATCAGAGGCTCGATTTCGTTCATTTGATGGGGGAGAATCCAATCCCGGTAGAATGACGGAGAAGGGTTTCAAAGCGGATTGGTCGATGTCTATTATCAAGAGGCCTTCATTGCGAGAGAGCATATCGAATAGGGTTTCTTCGCTGACAAGGCCAACGTCCCTCACTCAGGCTCAAAATATTGCACGGAAGTATTTAAAGAATGATCGAACAGGTGCATTGTTGACCCCTCTACCCCTTTATCGGAGTCCGCAGGCCGACCCTTTTAGATATAGAGGCGATGCAAATGAGCTTCTCTTGGCTGTGGTGGGGTCGAATGATCGCGGGGGGTCTTGGCACTGGAGAGGAGTTTGCGAATGGGATGAAAGAGATCCGTTGCCTGAATTTCATGAAGAAACTGTGTTACTTGTATAAAGCTCGTGATGAAACGTTATTTATTAATATGTTCTCTCCGTAGTATATAATATGGTTATAAACGTTTCTTTTAACCCTCTTCGTTAATACTCCGATCTATGTACGTTTATCATTAATACTGTCCGTAACATCTAACTCCTTTTAGTGACTTGAAGGATGTAATCGATTTTTGAAATGCGGTCTGGACCAGAGTTCTTCTGATATATACAGTACCTGAGATATATGCCTTTTATCTATTTGATCCTATTCCTAGCCCCCCATTCTAAATTTTTGGTATTGTACAGAAGTCTAATATATAGTCATGCCAAATTTCTCACTGCATCACAGACGAACCTCTTCTTATCCAAACGGTCTCTCCAAAATCCCCCTCATCCAGTTCCTCCCAAGGCTCTTTGAGCCAGTTCCGTCATCGGAACTGCCCCTCTCATCAGTTCATCATCATTTCCCCAATTCATATTCTTGCATCCATTGCATCCATCATCCAAATCCTATGAGCCCCCATTCTTCAAAACTAACTTCCCCTCCCTCTTCTCCACATATTCCACCAGATCCTCGATTGTGCAGACCTTTAATCCAAACTTCTTTCCGAAAGCCAGACACCCATCTCTTCTCATCATACTAGTCTCAGTCCTTTCCGCCCTCCCCGGAACTTCGCTCCCGGCTTCGACAAGTTCACTGATCACACCCAC
The DNA here is from genome assembly GCA_900184765.1 of Hymenoscyphus fraxineus. Lineage (NCBI taxonomy): Eukaryota > Fungi > Ascomycota > Leotiomycetes > Helotiales > Helotiaceae > Hymenoscyphus > Hymenoscyphus fraxineus. The sequence goes on along the minus strand of LT855413.1, from coordinate 3,292,916 downwards.
CTCTCTCACCCCAGCCAATCTACAAAACTCCGTCGCGGCCTCGGTGTGTCCTCTTCTCTGTCTTATCCCGCCTTCCTTTGCCATCAATGGAAATACATGACCGGGCCTTCTAAAATCGGATACCTGGACATCGGGTTTTGCGAGTGTGGTGCAGGTTAAACTGCGGTCATGCGCGGAGATACCAGTGGTGGTCAGAGGAGACGAAGCATCTATTGAGATTGTATAGGCTGTAAGATTCGGATCTTCATTCGTGGTGACCATTTGTGGCAGCTGAAGCTTTTTGCAGAGAGAGGGGAGGATTGGGGCGCAAATCAGACCCGATGTGTGGTGGATCATGAAAGCCATTTTCTGAGGCGTCAGAGATTCAGCGGCTATAATGAGATCGCCTTCGTTTTCGCGGGAGAGGGAGTCGAGGACTACGATGAACTCGCCATTTTCTGGGGGATTGTGTTAGTGGCATGCTTGTGAAAGTACGATTGAAAGTAGCTTGATGGAGGGGCGCTGAGGGAACGGACTGAAGGCTGTAATTGTGTCTTCTATCGTGTCAAATTCGTGGGCTATATCGGAGGATGGCATATCTGCGAAGGCGGTGGGAATGGATCGGGATGTGGTAGTTGTGTCGTTTTGTGAGTGTGGTGGTGGTGAGAGAGGATGGTACTCGAGTACGCAGATGAAGTTGCCCCACGATGTCCGGATATTGTTCGGGAAGCGGGGTTTTGGTAGTTGAAATGGGCGGGGTGAGTACAGATAGTTTGTCACGATAGGAGGTGGAACTCAATTGAATGGGGGCTTTCGCAGATATAAAAATGTTCATGTATATAGGTAGGTAGAAAAAGAGACGGTGTCTAATTACCTATTACGGAGTACTTACAAATACATGCCAGCCTGGAAAAGAGCGAGCATCGGACCGCATAGTATGGTCACGTGTATGGTGTGAGGTTGAGGTTCCAGGTTGAGTGCAATCCGATGCAATGCGACGAGCCCGATTGGCTGGGCTGGCCAAGCGCAAGGGTGCACCTTGGCTGATCATCAGCACCCGCACCCTGATGAATAATGGGATGACCTCAACTCAAGCTTTGCAACCAACACACTCGACAACCTGGGCTCCCGTCAGCACTCACCACCCAACTCCCAACTTGGAACTCCTCCATAACCCTCAATACCCATTCCCATACCAATCTCTGCCTGACAGCCTGACATCTGAGGTGACATCCTCACGCTCAATTACTCATCATCGGAAAGGACGCAAGTTGTTGCAAAGACCGGGGGTGAGCGAACAATCCAATGTCATCCATCATCCCCATCCGCGGAACATCTCTCCGAAAGTTCAATCTTCTTCTCCAGACAGCCCCGCGCTTTGTCAAATCCCAATTCCGTTCCCATGCCAGCACCTCCAATCCATCTTCCGTCAATCCAATTGAAGTCTCTCATTTCAATGCTCTCGCCTCCACATGGTGGGATCCTCATGGTTCCTCGAGACTACTCCACCTCATGAATCCCCTCCGTCATGATTTCATCAAACGCTGTCATGCCACCCAACCAACACCCGTAGCAAAAGAAGGTCTACGATATCTAGACGTTGGCTGCGGAGGGGGGATCTTCGCCGAGAGCGCCGCGAGATTGGGCAGTACAGGAACGGTCCTCGGAATCGATCCTACTCCAGAAGTTTTGGCGGTGGCGCGCAAACATGCCAGACAAGATCCTGCCTTACAAGGGAAGCTCGAGTACCGGAACATGTCTATAGAAGGCCTTCCCAAGCCTACCTCTCTCAACGAGCAACACGATGTCCTGACTCTATTTGAAGTCATCGAACATATCAACCACCCCGCCGACTTCCTGGAGGCGTGTAGAGACCATGTGAAACCCGGTGGATGGGTGATTTTGAGTACAATAGCAAGGACTTGGACCAGCTGGTTTACGACCAAATTGATCGCGGAGGATGTGGCAGGAATTGTACCCAAAGGGACACATGACTGGGGTAAATATATCAATGAGGAAGAGATGAGGGCATACTTTCTGGGCGAGCGAGGATTGCGAAGTCCGCTAGGGTGGAATAGTCCGCAAGTGATGGGCGTAATCTACGTTCCCGGAGTGGGTTGGAGATCGGTAACTGGAAGTGAGAAGGTGGGAAATTACTTTTTTGGCGTCAGGAGAGACGAATAAACGGCCGGTGGAAGATATGTAAGACTTGGTGGTCAGGATGAATGGATGTGTAATGTTAATCATGTGTAAGTATAAATCAAGGTAAGCTGCTCAACAAGATCCGGTATTTGTCTTGCGAATGGTTTCCGCTGTCTATCATTTCTTTCACGTGGACCTGGAAAAGCTCATGAGTAACAGAAAAATCATTTCATTTCCCTTGCTGAAAGACACCTTGCTCTTTCAACACACTGGCGAAGATGCCAATCTGATAGAGTAACTAACCGGTACTTGAAACGACGAATGAGGGGCTACGGAACTAATCTATCTAGATAGGGCTCTTCCTCGACCGGTACATTAGCTTTTGCTCCTTGTCGGGGCGGGTCATGAAGCCTTGTGGCTTGCCCATATTGAAGGCGTTCTGCCCAGGGAGCAGCTGAAAGTCGTACTTCAACAGCAGGTGAGCGAAGATGAGCTTGAGATAGGCACCGGCGAGGAAGCGACCAGGACAGACGCGCAGACCATAATCCCACATGACAAGGTCCGAAGAGGTGGACACTAAATGATATTTGCCGCCGTCCTGGTTTTGGCTGGTTTGCTGCTCTCGCATGCGGAGGAAGCGATATCCATCAAACACCTCCGGGTTCTCGAACACGGCTGGGTCTTTCATGGGCACCGGTGCGACGAAGAGATAGGTATCACGAGGGATTTCGGTGCCGTCAGCTAGGCGTATGTCCTCGGTAGCTTGGCGGCGCATGGTGATGTTCGCGGGTGGATGGAGGCGCATACTCTCCTTCATGAAGCTGTCCATGAGTACCAAGCGGTGCAGAGTCGCCTTGTCGAACTCATATCCAGGACCTGCCTTGACATCACGTAGTACAGCCGTGAGCTCGTCGCGGAGCGGCTGCAAGTACTCAGGGTGCGAAATCAGGTCGCCCAGGACATAGGCGAGGACATTGCTCGACGTCTGGTTCGCGGCGAGGGCGAGACTGATCTGAGTGCCCACATAGTCGAAAGGTTTATTGTCTGGGTTCGCCGCGACGAACCAATCAATCGAATCGAGTACGCGGCGGCGACGTTGGCCATCTTTTATAGCACCATCCCTTTCGTTTTTCCTGTACTCCACTCGCTTCACTACCTCTGGTTGGAGGATAGCCCGAGCCTGCTTGACCTCTGCCCGAATCTGGCGGCATATTGGCAGATACCAGACGACGATGGGGCGTAGCCACTTGTTCCACTGGTGTAGCGTCGCAGCCGCTCTGAAAACGTTCACGCTATATGAGGTGGCCACGCGCTTCCACTCTTCGTTATTCATAAAGTCTTCGCCGAGAAGGACAAGCTGCGTGATGCGTGAAATGACCGAGATGCAAGCATTGTACACGCCGATTTCCTTCCACTCATCAGTCTGTCCATATGTTTTATCCAGTATACTGGAAATTTCCTTGGCCATAGGCGGAATAGCGAGTGGCCAAACCCCAGCCATCTCTCTCTTCAGACCTCTAGTCCAGATCACCTCGGTCTTGTGATTAGATGAGCGAAAGGCATCGAATCCCGGGTAGTTTGCAAAGAAGTCTTTGACGTTGTAATTCTGAGAGCTTAGCTGAGGAAGATCCTTGATCTCGTCTATATATTTGGGAGGGAGGACGAGTTTGATGCCCGACCCATCTTCTATGCGAAAGGGTCCTCCATTGGCCTACTCGAAGTCAGTCTCTGTTCGGAGAGTGCTGTTTTATAACGAGTGAACAGGTATACTCACCAATGCCAGACCCTCCAGAATAACTTCTTGCGATGAATTCAGTAGACGTTCCCTATCGGAAGCGTTCCATTCTGGATTCACAATCGGGTATTTAGACAGTATCCAAGCAGCGCGGGCTCTTCGCAGATAATATCGTACAAATTTGCCAACTAGAAAGATAGCTACTCCTGCGACCAGAGCGAGGATGGTTGGGTTCTGGTAGTCGATCATTGTTATTCGCTGTACACATCGACGTCCTGAGCTACAGATGACCTCGAGTATATCGATGACTTTTATAGCTACTATTGTCAGTCTCTCCAACTCCGCAGCCCTCTACACAAGAGATTCCATCTCATCGAGGGAACCACCAAGCGATTTGCCGATACCTCATCCCAGGCGAAATAAATGTAGGTTTGCTAGGGTGGCTAAGGTTGGCAATAGGGTTAAAACCCCGGAAAAACCCTCCGTACATTTATTTCGCCTGGGACGAAGTATCATGTTTCAACTGACCCCAAAAGGCCAAGATTGGGCTTTTGCTGACCGCCAAATCCGCGAAATCATAAAGAGGCCCCTCGACACTGTGATCTACTTCGTAGGTTTTGCCAGTGTCTTTTAGGATATACTTCTTATCAAGGTTATCATTTCGGGGAGGTTCTTGGCGTAGATGAATCACGGCAAGTCAGAATTCGAGGATTGGGAACATACTTCCTCCCAGGCGTAACAAACGTAAATTTTTAGTGGGTATACAGGGGATTTGTCAGTGGAAAACAGGGTTAGCACGCCCATTGAATTTTACGTTTGTTACGCCTGGGAGGAAGTATCATACTTAGTACTTCGTATAGCGTGATAAATCGTCTCTATGCATTTGGGTGGTACGACAGTGGATAGTACCAAGGGTTATCCGGAGACTCTGAGTGGCTAGAAGTCTGCGGCGAAGACGCTTACTTCGTACTTGGAAGTAAAAAAAATGTAGGGTTTTCGGGGGTTTTTTCCCTGTTGCCGACCTTAGCCACGCTACATAGCAAACCTACGTTTATTTCGCCTGGGACGAAGTGCGAGGGCCGGTACGAGGCTATTGCGAGCAGCCCTGTTACGAAGTAGGTTTGCTAGGGTGGCTAGGGTTGACAACAGGGAAAAAACCCCTGAAAAACCTACAATTATTTCGCCTAGGAGGAAGTACAAGGTCACCCATGCTAGCCTTATATGGTCCCCGTGCATTTGATGGGTGGGTCCTATTAAGGCTCAATTGCTTGGAAAGCGGGTACAAAGTCGGGAGAGAGGGGGGGAGGATTCAGAAAAATATCTCTTGAGTCTTGACGCGCAAAGGTTTGTCAAATATGGACCCCTGTGGTTGGCACAATAACGTTTCTTTTGAGGCTGGAAAAGACAGGTTCCCTCACGTAGATATGGTGCAGTGTTGAGATATATTCCTTGCACTGCCCGGAGCTTTTCCTTTTGAGGTTGAACTCGAGTTTTTCAAGGTATTTCTCTCTTACCTTTTACTTTCGTTCAGTCCACTGAAATGGAGAGATTTCTACTTACTGCTCTCGCCCTTCTCCTAGCTGTCTTTTTCTATAATCCAGATAATTTGAACTCGTTCTGGATTGCTCGGCAGTTTCCTCTGGTCGGCAAAGAACTTGGGAACAGGAAGCAGCGTGTCAAGGCCTTTCTTTCTCCAGCCGGGTACGACCTCTTCCGTCGCGGGTATGAGCAGTTCAAGAATGGCGTATTTCGTGTGACGACCGATGAGGGTATGTCTATGTCCGTGCTGTGTTGACACTGCTATTTTCTTCTATGGAGGGAAAGATGCTAAACATGAGACGGAACAGGCGAACTCGTTGTGCTGCCCAACTCGGCGCTGGACGAGCTCCGCACCCTAGGGGATGACCACATCACGAGATATGAACCAATGGACATTGTACGTTTATCAAAAACCTTCTTAGTAGACCTCGCTAACCCTAGATTCCAATAGAAAACACAAGGCAATCATACCGGATTGCACGCAGCCGACGACGGTCTCGCCTTTCTCATTCGCAACGAAATCAACCGCAAACTCCCCATGGTAACAGATATGATGCATCCAGAAGCAGTGACCGCCGTACCGTCGACATTGGGTCGCTTGCCAGACTGGACACCGGTAATCCCAGCCAGATCGCTAATGGGCATCGTGGCCGTCGTCATTGGGCGTGTCTTGGTTGGAGCCGATTTGTGCCGTGACCGGGTTTACATTGAGCATACCAACCTCTTCTCCCGTACCCTCTTTACCTGTGCTCGCCAGCTCGTTCAACTGCCTCGATACTTTCGTTACCTGGCCCGATACTTTATGCCGGAATTCTGGCAGCTGCGCACCTCGCGCCGCCGAGTTTCGGAATTTTTACGACCGGTCATCGCGGAACGACAACGGGCACTTCGCTTAGGATTGGATGTACCCGAAGACAACATCACTTGGACGCTGCGGAGACTCGGCAATGATGTGAAGGATACCGTAGACGCCATTACACACGAACAGTTTGGCCTATCCGTCTCAGCCAACTCAGTCACCATGCTCACTGCTATCGCATGTCTGTACGAGCTTGCTGTGGAGCCCGAAGTCGTTGAAGATCTGCGGCGCGAGATCATCGCCGCCAAAGCCAGGCACGGCGACAAACTCAACAGCAAGGCCCTGTTTGAAATGAAGCTTCTCGACAGCGTGATGCGTGAATCGATGCGCTTGAGCCCTACCAATGCAACTCGATGGATGCGCAGGGCCAACCGACCGGTCAAATTAAGCGACGGAACCGTCATTCCTACTGGCACTGTCTTTCGCGTGCTAGCATCGCCTCCCCTTTTCGACGCAGACATTTACCCAGACCCGTTCAAGTTTGACGCCTACCGCTTCGTCCGGTTACGAGAAGGCAGTGTTAAGGACCCCATTGGGTACAACAACCGTGAAATGTACCAGTTCGTCAGCGCAGCCAAGGAAAACCTCCAATGGGGTCTCGATCGTCACGCTTGTCCGGGCCGTTTCTTTGCCGCGGTTGTCATCAAGCTTATTTTGGCTGAGGTGATTGAGCACTATGATATACGGATGCCTGGGGGTGCGAAGGATAAATGCCCGTATGTCCTAAGAGGGGAGTTTAGAGGGGTCGATTATGCTCAGCCGCTTGAATTTAGGAGCGTTTTGAAGTGATAGTTCCCTTTTTACTGTGGACTAAGGGCTGTATTTAGCTTTGTAACTTTGAAGGTTTTATATTATATACCCCTTGAGTAAGATTTTATTTTCTTATACTCCTGTTTTTTGCTTTCGTGTTCTGTTGGAGCATAGAGTACTACGTCAGGAGCTGAGTCTATCTCATTCTAGCGTTTATCATTTCTCACCGTAGCATTTCAAATTTTCAACTTTCAAAATTATGTTTGATCTACGTTAGGCGTTTTTGAGGTGCTTCTTGGTTATTGTACTAGCGTTGCTCTTATTAGTATCGTCGTTCTGAACTCCTATCTTGCGTGGCAGTTGTACAGGAATAATGATTTTAGAGATTTTTTAACAAATCTGAAAACCGCTTGGAACTAGAGAAGTCAAGCTTCTATTATCTAAGAAGAGATTGTAGGATTTGAGAACGTACAAGTCATGATGATAATTTGATTATATGGATTACAATCTAGGGATGTTATTTAAGATAGAAATATATTTGATGAACTGCTAATATTAGTCTTCGTAGTTGCTTTTTATAAGTTAGTATTAAGACGTTTTTGTTAGAGCGAATGTGGAAGTACTGCTAGTACTGCTTAAAAGAGTACCTAGCGTTTGGTGATTAGAATTATGTTCTTTTTTAGAGCTTAGCTCGTATATAGAGTATTCTATCCTATTTATATAAGGTGTGGAATATTCTAAATCTACACTTTTTAGGATATATTAGAGCCTGTTTAGCTCGAAAGGTAGGGGGAATAAGTAGTATTGAAATATTAAGACGAATTAGAAAAGTACCTGTTTAGCTTAACTTAGTAAAAACCCGTTTAGTTTGAATTGTAGTTATTAAGATAATTTTCTAACTTTAACCTTGCTCTTGGTACTTTGAATTAGAATAGGGATATGAAGTAGGTATAGTTCGTGAATAATATAAGAAGTAATATTCTTTAAATAGTACCCTTTATAGTACCTCGATTATACCTTCTATAATATTATATTCTACTACTTTATCCTACTACTATATATAATAACAATAGCGCCTTCGGAGGTATACCGGAGCGTATAAAGATAACACGCGTGTATAGAGGACAGAAGTACAAGGTGTATTTATAGTACCTATAGTCTCCACGTTACTCAAATAAGGCTCTATAAGTACGCCTTTTATAATATTCATAGTATTAATAACGAGAATATAGTGAATGGACAAGGTATAGTTCGTACTTTCGATAGTAAATCTTATATTTAAAAGCGCTATTAATTTATCCCTTTATACGTAATATATATACGCTAAGGCTTAGTATAGGATATTAAGCGAGCCGTAGCGCCGCTATACCTAATTAGAACGTACTAAGGCGCTAAGAAATATAGTATTAGTAGTTATTTAAGGGACCTTTTAATAACCTTTCTAGCGCTCTTTTTAACCTTATTATTCTATATTAAAGGATAGTTTTTCCTTTATTCTATATAGAGTATATCGAATATAAGAAAGAAGAAGTAGTAAAAGAAGTAATAGAAACTATACGCGTTTAAGACCTAACGTTAGAGCTAAGCCTTAGCGCTATATATATTATATATAAAGGGATAGTAGGAATTATAATAAGTATTTAAAGGGTAAAAGATAGAAGTAAAGTAATTATAAAAGAAGTAGTTAAATTAAGTATAAAGCTTACTTAATTATATAGGAGGGATTATAAGTTTATATAGTACTAGCGTATATATCCCTTAGCTAAATACCTAAAAGAGCTCTACTATAATAGAAGTAGAGCGCTACTATATAATCTAGTACCTATAATATAATATCTACTTATCGATCTACTATACAAGTTTCGGATTATATGTTGTCAGCTAATTTGCTGACCGTGGTTTCCACCGCACGNGAGTGCCCAGGAGTGTACAACAAAGGAGTAGCATATGCCAGGGCCATATGCCAGGCCCATATAAAGCCAGGCTCCTGCCCACAGTAGTACTTAGCTCTCTAGTCATCTGAAATATAGCTCTTCTGGCCCCTGGCCTTCCATATACCTCGTTCCGAACAATAGGTTATGAGCCCGGTTGTACGCTATGCTAGAAGATCATTTGACTCCTGGAGAGGCCGCTGGTGTATCTAGTTAAAGGTCCTCTACCGGTTTGACCTTGTTTATCTGATATGCTAGAATATTTGGTCCTTGTTTGTAAAGCGATCGGATATAAAAGTCCTCTCTCGATGAGGAGGCATATGTGCTCTCGATGAGGAGGTATACATTTGGGGATATTATGGCCACTCGGATTCGGGGGTGCATGCCCAGTCAATACGGCGCTTCGTGGTTGTCGAAGTCTCGCTAATTTAAGTCCTCTCTGTCGATGAGGCATTTAATTTAAGCCCTCTCTTGTTGAGGCAATTAATTCAAGCCCTCTCTCGTTGAGGCAATCAATTCAAGTCCTCTCTGTCGATGAGGCATTTAATTCAAGCCCTCTTTCGGTGAGGCATTCAATTTAAGCCCTCTTTCGGTGAGGTATTCAATTCAAGCCCTCTGTCGAAAGAGGCATATAAACGTTTGGGAAGTCGTGTTTATTACGTACCTAACATCAAGTTAAGCGGCGGACTCGGGAGTCCTCGAAGTCCTGCCAAATTCAAAGTCAAATGCTACCCAAAGTTAAGCCTCGCTAAAACCAAGCCTCGCCAAAATTACAAGAATAGCTCCTCAATTAATACCCAGCTACCCTACGAATGTCGAATACCTTACACTGAAGGAACGGGATTACGAAAAAGGGGTGCACAGAATGGGTGGAGGAGCGGTGTGTGGTAAAAGGAAAACTTAGAGAGAAGGTCTTAGATTTGTTTTAAAACAGTCTTTGTTCCTATAGCGATAGAAAAGGGGTGTGTTATCAGCTAATTTACTAACCGTGGTTTCCACCGCACANGAGTGCCCAGGAGTGTACAACAAAGGAGTAGCATATGCCAGGGCCATATGCCAGGCCCATATAAAGCCAGGCTCCTGCCCACAGTAGTACTTAGCTCTCTAGTCATCTGAATACAGCTCTTCTGGCCCCTGGCCTTCCATCATATTCCGAACAACATTATATTTATAAGAAGGCTAAGAAAGTAGGAGGTAGGGGATAGAGGTAGTTATTTACTCGATAAAATTAACGAACCCTTAGAGTAGTAATATAAAACTATACTTTCGCGGAGAATATATATACGATTACTAAGATCAAGGTTAAATAGTTTAAATTACGTAATATTATTAATCACTAGCTATAGTATTAAGATTAGATACTTATAGCTTTCGGACAAAATCAGACTTTATTAAACACCGAGCTTATTGTAACCTAGTTATATATTGTCCTTCGTAACACCTCTCCTCACTATCTATTTACCCACTCATTCGCTCGACAACCTTGGCTAGTACGCTTTGCGATTCCAGTAGATCGCGGTCATCCGGAGCTAACGTCTTACGTCTAATCTTGATCACTTGCTCAAGGATATCGAAAGCCTGTTTCTGCTGCCCGTTCATGTCGTGAGCGAGAGCCAATGCTTGCATCGATTCCAGGCGGCTAGGGTCATCCTCTTTAAGCTGCTCCTCTTCAATCTGGACAACGTCCTCTAGAATCTTGACTGCGTTTTCCAACATTCCAACATTCTGATAAATCAAGGCTAACACGTGCTGCATATCGAGTCGTTTGGGGTGATTCGCCGGCATCGCTTCTGCTTGTAACTTGATGCATTGTTCAACCAGCGGTAGATTTTCAGTACCTAGGATATAGTAAGCTTAGTTTCCAGAATGTTATGAAACGAAGGATCTATAGGAATTCGTACCGAGGTTTGCAAATATGCGTCTAAGGGCACGATTGGTGTCCGAATAATGCTGCATATCAGTCAAGACCTGGAAACAGTTTAGAAGAATCGGCATCACTATGGTTTCGGAGGCAAAGCCCAGTGTTGTTTTGAAGTCAATATCCAGGAATTTGATAATATGCGGCGGAAGACTTTCCCGTTGAGTATTCCAACTTATTAGTTCAGATCTCGAATTTGCCAGAACGCACCCGGCTGCTATCCAAGCCACACCTTGACCCTTCGGGCCCAGGCGGTCTTTGCACCAGGCATGGGTTAATGGGTGCATCGATACTCCTACTGGCGAATTGTGCCGCGTGACCAAGGACAGTGATATTAAAAGACACCTTGCCGCATTAAGCCGATCAGGATTCCATTCTTCGCCATCTGCTACGAGAAAGCTAGGTGATTGCCGAACATGGCTTCGTGATAGATCGATCATACTACTTGTTTCCTTGCCATTAGCGTTGAGAATTGCTCTACCACCATTCCACGCACTCTCAAAGATCTGAAAAGGCAGAAAAGTAAAATCCAGCATTGATAGGATTTCAAGCAGACGAAGAGCATCTTTTGCTGCCTCACTTTCGGAAAGCTGGAGTATCGCGGCTGATGCTTCGAAAGTTGTATAGACATCATGGTACCTTGAACTTGCTTGATTTGGCTGGGAATCTTGAAAGGGCTGTTTTCGTTGTCGTCGATAGACTTCAGGGTATTCGCGGAATTGGCAATAGCCTCTTGCAATATATGCGCCAGCTTGAATCAATGCAAGCGTGTGCGATCCGAGGAGTTGGACAATTTGTTTCGCTTCCTCAGAATATGATGACCGCGATTCTTCGGGAATTTCGGCTGCCTTAAATAGGAGTTCTTTTGAGTCCTCCTCTTTAAGGCCGTCGAGTGCCTCATACGCGTCTCGGCTGTACGCCTTGCATTCCGAAATACGCGACGTCATAAGAACCGCACCACAAGCCCCAGATGGGAAGTAGAACTGGTAGTCGAATTTCGGATTGTCGGCATTGTCAAGAATAAGGAGCCAGGTTTGCTCAGTACTTGCGAGAACCTGAACAGCACCGGCAACGCTCTTGACTGTTTCCCCGAACCGCTTTGCAATGGCGATAAAGTCGCTCTCAGCAGTAGAAGGGTTGTCGGCATTAACCCAGAATACCCCCCAGAACCTATTGCAATTAGCCTAGATAGCCCACATGATATAAAAGACATGAATAATATGTACTGTTGTCGCATTTCATTTGCAACCTTGAGACAGATCTCACTCTTCCCTTGTCCTCCTAGCCCTGTGATAACGAACCTCTTTTGCTTGTCGGAAACGGAGGTGTGATCGCAGTATAAAGCTTTTTTGATTCGACATAGGAGGTCACTGCGGCCAGTGAATAGATCGTTCATAGGAAGGGGCACCATCCAGTGCTTATTTCTATAGCTTGTAGTGCTGGTATCTGGAGTGAGAAGTCAGTGTCATTAATCTCTAGAGTTGGCTCATTTTACCTATCGCCCGGTACTTCTCAGCTATATCTAGACGCTTCTGGATATTTTTCACTAGAATCAAGTTAGATCTAGGGCACATCTATCAAATATGAATAGTCATTTGAATTCTATACTATAACACTAGCTTGATCAAAAAGAAAACACTTGTTCTAGTTCCTCAACGTCTAAGACCTTCCAATCTGACTCGGAGCGGATCATCCTTGCTGGGATCTTCCGCAATGCCTTCAGCAGGGGAGGGGAGTGATTCCAACGTACCCAGTCCCAGAGCCTCCTTATATAACCATTTCACATTGCTTGTTACCTTTCGCAGATTACCCTCATCCTTTGGAGAGTAGCCGAAAGCCGCAACGCTGTGATGATCAGCTTTTAGCTCAATAATTCGCTCACATCTCGCAGAGAGCCCAAATCTAGAGCTGTCTCTTGGGACAATCTAGGTTCAAAATCGATTAGTACTGTTTATCAACCGCCAAGGCTTGTACTTTTACTTAAGGTGGCGGAAAATACCTCGTCTCTGTCACCCCAGAACGATACCATCCGATAGTTGTCAAACTGGTGACGAAAATTGTTTTGGAGGATGTCCGTAAACATAGAACCTTTGTCCAAAGTTTCAATGATGTTGTCCCCCTGTTGAAACCCTAGCCGTAAAGCTATCTTTGTGGCTGTCTTCCCCGCCCTAACCATTCCCCCTGAGCCACCTTCATGGGGGGTGCCGAAGAAGGCTAGGCACGCCCTAGGGTTCTCATTTAGTAAATGAACATATTTAAGTAGATGAGATCATACGTTGCGTCATAAATATGTTGATAGGTCTCGTTTTGTCGGGCATTGATCAAGGCTTGCTCAATCAAAATACCACCAAGGCTGTGTCCCATAAGAATGAGAGGTCTCTCCTCCCAGTCCTCTCGGTCGCATCTGATGGTCTCAAGCAGTTCGTCTGCCTTGTCAGCGAAAGTTGCCTGACTACCACCGTAGACCGCCGACGAGTCATATATGTAGAGAGAGATTCGTGCATCAGGGAGTATCTTTGGTAGGTCGTCCTTAGGCCACAGTCTGCCGCTCTGGGTCCAGGTATTCATCGCATGCTCTGTATCTTCTCTGCTTCTGGGATTCAGGCCGTGAACTAAGATGATACTACACACGAAGTCGTCAGTACATCGGCTGGCTATTGGTCTTGATTCAGGCACACCCACTCGACTTTGGCTGCTTTGCTGGCTTCTGGGTTCTTTTCAGGGTACACCTGATTGAGAGACTGTTGTAGAGGTTCTTGTTAGTCATAGCATATCTGTGGGTCGTAGTATCTTGGGTGTATCACTGACCATTCTTTGAAGGCCTGTCAATGTGACGGCACGTACTAACGCAATTTAATAAGTCTGCTTGTAGATTGCCGACTATCGAAAATATAAGTAGAAAGAAGAGAGAGAGAAAGGAAAGACAGAAAGTAGGGAAAGAAGGGAAAGTCATAGTGTTTGAAGAATTATTGTTTTTTCCATATTGTTTTTCATCTTCAGCTGCGGCTAATGCTTTCCGTACAGTCCCTTCGCAAAAGTAGGCAGAAACAAGGTTTTATGCAAATATTGGCAATTTGTGGCGCTTTTCGATCGGGATATAGTCCTAGGTAAGTAAGCCACTATTATGCTATTTAACCCTAGCCCTGAGGGTTAAAGCATAAAGCTGAAAAGTACCCAGTTACGCCATATGATAGTAGAAATACAAAAACAAACTACTAGAATGCACAAAACTGCACAAAAAGGTCTAAATGTACATAAAACCTTCTGGCTACTTTTGCGAAGGGACTGTAATACCACGTCTAAATCATGACTTTTTATTACGAGAATTGACTGAGATACCCCCTTATATATTATAAATACCCGAGATGCCTCTTGAATTAATTAAGTTGGTCTAAGATACCCCTTATCTTATATAGTCGAAAACAGGGGTATTTCGGTTATAAAACAAGGGTATCTTAGGTAGTATGATTTCATATTCTTACGTAAGGATACCATAAGTGATTTAGGTAAATTAGATATTATTATTACGTACTAGGCCTCTTATTATTTTAAAGTGCTCCCGGCTCTTACTATAATAATAATACTACTAATAATATTCTCGCTTAGAAGTTAGTCTCAAAGTCAGCCTACCGCGAGGCATATACGTCTAGGGTATAAAAGCTACAAAAGCTAAAAGATATAAGAGCGTTCTAGACTTTAATAAGCTTAGGAGGATATTACTTAGGAATAACGAATTAAGACTAATTTAAGTAGAACTACGAATAAAAAGTAGAAGAGAAAGCAATCTAGTTTCCTAGAGTAGCGATAGGATTTAATCCTTGTACCTCGTATCCCAAAAGAGACTCTAGAATCCTTCGTGTGGCCTAGAACTTGCCGAATTCAAAGTTACTACTTTAGGAAGGAAAGAGTGGGTCAAAGTGGGTGCGATAAGTCAGCTGTAGGAACACTAAAACTCGTCTGCACGTATACGGCTCTTTACGCCTACGTAGCGGCACTTCCACCGGTCGGAAACGTACAATTTTTGAAGACAAGACAGTACTTAATTGACTCTACAAATCGGTCTTATTTTTATGTTGTTCCGACATGTGTAGGTGCGGCTACGTAGGTATAAAGAGCCGCATACGTACTACAGGTGAGGCTTAAGTGCGCATGCGGCTCTCGGTGCCGCCTCCCCGCGTATACGAAGCGATACGAAGCGATACAAGTTCCTGCCCACACGACGGCTTTAAGAGTCTCTCCTGAGACTCTTATACTAAGATTGCTGATTAACTAATTAGTTAATTAAATCAAATTAACTAGACCTATTAATCTAATCAAATTAATTCAAATCTGAATAATTTAGATTATTAATTGATTAATCGATTTTGTTATTCCTACGCTAAGACTAATTTAAGTAGAACTATAAATAAAAAGCGGAAGAGAAAGGGTCGTAGTAGGGTTAAACTAAGTTACTACTAAAATCGAAGAGGATAGGTTTACGAAGTCGTATATAAGTAGGTAGTACTAATTTACTTTGTTTATAACTTTATATACGTATTACTATAGTAATATAATAAACGGTATATTATTTCGACTATATAAAATAAGGGGTATCTTAGACTAACTTAATTAATTTAAGGGGTATCTCGGGTATTTATAATATATAAGGGGGTATCTTAGTTAATTACCGTTTTTATTATAACACATACAAATTTAATAGTAAAATGATGTCTAGATAGAGGGCATAGATCTGAGTATTTTGCATAGTTGTATTGTAGATAATGGAGGTAAAAAGGGTGGGATTTGGGTGGTGGTAGTAGTGGCAGTCTATGCCTTGAATCGGCAAGTCTTTTCGTACCTGTAGAGTCTGTTGTTACTATAGTTAAAAAGTAGGATATCTCATATATGCATCCTCTAGAAGTCCAAACTTCAGCGTCTTCTCCTCTGGAATATTCCGTTACATTTCAACGGACCTATGAGTTCTGAAATTGTTCTGGATAGAATAGACTTTGGAAATTCCATGAAATTGGGTCCGAGATATCGAACGCTAGTAGTAACTCTTAATTACATTTTCTCTAGACTCGTATAAATGTACAAGGCTTCCTACGTTAGGAAAGTCTATCACAAATATGAGATATTTGGAATCTTAACCTTCCTACGAACAAATCTGGTTATTCTCTGTGTTGGTACGGAGGTAGAAGTGGGTTTGCGAGAGTGGATTAAGCGAAGTCTCACGATCAAGCTTACCAAGGATCATCCGTGCCATGAAGTACAAGGGTATCACAGCGTACGCAATGATTACGAAACAAACAGTCGAAACAAATTGACCTACCTAATCGTAATTACCTCTGGTACGCTTTCTCCATATTTCCAAGGGCTGTGTCTTGTTACGTTGTCGGCAGAAGAGGCGAAGCTATTATGATTGGGTTCTTCCTATGACACTAATAATACCTACAAGAGAAGTGTAAGTATTTAAGAAGAATTAGTACGATAGTTGATGATACACCTGTCATGTTGGAATGAAGTCATTATCAAGCCGTCAGACGCGGCGAGGCGGGGGTATTTTAGCTAGAGCATATGTCAAAGCTCGGAATCTAAATCTATATATAAACATACAGTTGGCCTAAACTAATTCGTGCTGCCATACTCGGTTTCGTTTTGGTACTTTCCTAATTGCACTCTCAGACCTACTGGAGTGGAGCAGGGGTGGAGCAGGTGTGGAGGTGAGTTAATAGGCACCCGGGGGGTTCAGAGCCAGTAGGAGTGCTGGATTTCAGATCCTGGTCTGTTAAATCCAGCTGTTCGTTATCCCGAAAGTCCAGAATTATTTCGAAGCAGAGCCCTTAGAAGAGATCTCCATCTGTTCCGTTGGTATAGTGGAGTACTTTTAAGATTTCTAGCTTGGCAAAATAAGGCAAAATAAGGGGTGGATTCTTCGCTGTCCAGTTAGAAAGCGTAAAATGAGTAAAAGTGGAAATAAAAGAAAAGATATTTAGGTGGGAGTACAGATTCACTACAAATAAAGCACGTACCTTAGGACACCCTGTAGTACATCTTTACTTATATCCACTTACTGGTGGTCTAAGAGTGCAATTAGGAAAGTACCAAAACGAAACCGAGTAGTTTCTCTCAGGGAACTCGTATACTTGGAAGTATATCTCAAAGAGACATATCGAAGTACAGTGTAATATACATTGAGGGATCCTCCTAGTCTGTCAGGTACTCCATACCGACGTACTTCCAGTGCTATCAAAGTCTCCCCTGATTGGGATGGTAGTGATGTGGATGTGAGACCTGGAAGACCCCTGCCCAGGATGGAGACGCCCACTTTCGCATGGCAGTAACACCGATTTGTGTGGGCTTTGACCAACCGTTTTCTTAGGTCCGCCCGGTACTCCAAGTACTCGTATTGCTCGTGCATCCGCAGTCAAGTTCAGCCCCGTTCGTCGCATCTGCTTGTCAGTACGGATAGACTCTGTACAGCCACCCCAAACTCTCTTTCTATTCCATCCTCACTCCACTCCCACTCCCACTCCCACTCCCACTCCCACTCCCACTCCCCATTGTATCCCCATCGCATCCGCATCCGCATCCGCATCCCCATTCCCCCTCTTTGCGTGTTGATATCCTGATCATGATCCTAACATGATTCGACGATCATGCGTCTTCTCCTCCTTGCCTCCCTCCTCTCTGCGGCAAGCACCATCTGCAACGCTCAATACCCACCCGATTCCTCGTCCACCTTGACCACCATCCGCTCTCCCGTTGACGGCAACATCACCATCTCCTACAAAACACCTCCAATTGGCACATGCCAGACGGCTTTTCCCAAGCAGCAGCAGTACACAGGATGGGTACATATTCCAGGCGCCTACGCGACCAATACCTTCTTCTGGTTCATCGGTGGTCGTGACCCCACTGAGAAGCTCACCATATGGCTGAATGGCGGGCCAGGGTCGAGCTCCATGATCGGTCTGTTCAATGAGAATGGTCCTTGCGAGGTGGTTCAGTCGGCTCAGGGCAAGTTTGCGACCAAGGCGAGAGATTGGGGCTGGGATCGAGGCTCGAATATCCTCTATATCGATCAGGTACGTTCGCTTGCAACTGGGTCATGTTCTGGTTGCACAAATGTCAACTGTACTTGGAGATCTTGTCATCGCGCAACGACCGGCGCAGCGCAGCGCATTGCATTTCCACGACTTTGATAGAAACCAGCTAACAATGACATTGACAGCCAAACCAAGTCGGCTTTTCTTACGATACGCCTACTAATGGCTCCTTGGATCTGATGACGTCGAAGCTATACACTCCTTCTCAAGTCCTTCCAAATTCGCAACCAGCCTCCACATTCATGAATGGCACATTCAGTTCTCTCAACCGGAACAACACCTCCAACACAACCGAGTTGGCGGGTATGGCAATTTGGCATATGCTTCAAGGATTTCTGGGCGCCTTTCCACAATACATGCCGAACAGCACATCCGTTGGGGTACATTTGTTCGCAGAGAGTTACGGAGGTAAATACGGCCCAGCATTTGCAACCCTTTGGACGGAACAGAATCGAAAGAGACTCAATGGCTCTCTGTCGCTGAACGGCACGATTGATATCAAACTTGCGTCGCTGGGAATCGTCAACGGGTGTGTCGATGATCTGATACAAGCTCCCTATTACCCGGCTTTTGCTGTGAACAACACTTTTGGCGTCACGGCCATCAATCCCACCCGAGCTGAATTAGCTTCCGCAAGTTTTTCATCGAGAGGCGGATGTCGCGATCAGATTAACAATTGTAGAGCTGCGGTCTTGGCCCAGGATCCTGATAATAACGGAGACGTGGAGATTGTGAACAAGTTATGCTCCGCTGCTTACAGCAGTTGTACTATGAATGTCATGGAGCCATACATGGACGCTGGGCGCAGTGTCTACGATATATCTCACCTCCTTCCGGACTCATTTCCGTCCAGCACGTATCTGGATTATTTGAATACCCCAGAGTTTCTCGCTGCCATTGGATCGCCGGTCAATTACACGGAAACGAACTATCAAGTCGTTGATGCTTTCACGTCTACAGGAGACTATGAACGAGAGTCATTGGTCCCCAGTCTGTCTGCACTGCTCCGCCAAGGCATCCGCGTTGGTCTTATGTATGGGGATCTGGATTATATTTGTAATTGGATGGGCGGAGAAGCCATTTCTCTAGCTGTCGCCGCACAAACTTCTGCGTCATACGCCTCTCGTTTTCCAGCTGCTGGATACGCACCTATTATAACGAACGCGACATACATTGGTGGGGTTGTTCGACAATATGGAAACCTATCATTCAGTCGCATCTACGATGCTGGTCATACCATCCCATCTTCCCAGCCAGAAACGGCATTTGAAGTCTTCGCCCGAATCATCACGGGTACTTCGGTTTCAACCGGGGAAATCATCAATCCATCTGTTTTCAACACTACGGGTCCTTTAAATGCAACCGTCACTGCAAGTTTACCACCATCACCTGCGTCGACTTGCTTCCTTCGGAATATCGGACAGACTTGTAACGAAGATCAGAGAAACATGATATTAGGCGGAAAGGGTGCTATTATCAATGGCGTTTTATACAGTGATCCAGCAGACTGGAGCTCAGCAATTTCCTCAGCATCGGCCTCGAATCCCTCTACGGCCACAGTGTCGGTCACAACGACTCAAGTTTTGACTGGACAATTCACGGCGACGGCCACACCAAGTTCGACGAAGAAGTCGTTGGGTATTCCTTCTTTGTCTTTACAAAATTCGGTCATTGGGTATTATGTCTTGGGAGCTTTGGCGTACTCGTTTTGGTGAAGTAATGAAGGGTGCATGCAATTAAAAAAGGGAGAAAGAAACGTTGAAAGCCCATATGTGGAAGGGGCATAATGCGATGGACATACACTTTACGTGATTATTACAAAAAGCAAGTTGCTTTCAAAATAACATTACGGGAAGAACAGAACACATAATCAAAGAATGGAAAGTCGTCGGGATATCCAGCCTGGATTTCTGACGAGTAAGAGCATTGATGGCGCTACTTAGGGTTTTGCAATCAGGGACAAGAGGAAAAAGACACGGGTAATTGTTAGATCATGTTGGGATGGGAATGCAATGAGTAAAGTAATATACTGGGGGGAGGAATGGGGTTCAGGAATTTGGTTGTTGTTGTTGTTGTTTTTTTTCTTGCATTATACCCATTGATGCTTTTCTTTTTTTTTGNTTACTGTAGGTAGGTAGGATACTAGGATGTTTGTTAGATATTGAGGTTGTGGTTGCAGTGATGAAAGTATGGCATGTGTGGGTGTTTGGTAGTGTGGTAGTGCTTATTTAGTGGGATTACCTAAGATACTAGGGTCTTTGTGCGTGGTTTTTGGATGGTGGTTTTGCTGGGATACCTAGGTAGTAAATCGTTTATGGAATTAATGGATGGGTTTGAGTTTTTATTCTGGGTTGTTTGGTGGGGATATTGATATTGATTTTTAATCTTATACGAGTAGAGTACTAGGCTTTTATAGAGTGGTG
Organism: Hymenoscyphus fraxineus; assembly: GCA_900184765.1. Lineage (NCBI taxonomy): Eukaryota > Fungi > Ascomycota > Leotiomycetes > Helotiales > Helotiaceae > Hymenoscyphus > Hymenoscyphus fraxineus. The sequence goes on along the minus strand of LT855413.1, from coordinate 3,272,552 downwards.
GGGGTGGTAGGGGTGGTGGGAGGAGGAGGAGGAGGTAAGTAAGTGAGGGGTTATAACTTATATATACTATTTATTCGTAGAAAGGGGAAGTTCTTCCAGAATGATGTGGTGTTTATCTGGAGAGGATAAGATTTTGGATTTTTGTTTTGTTTTTTGGTTTTTGGTAGATGGGTAGAGGTATAGATGGGTAGAGGTAGAGAGTACCGGTAGTATTGAAAAATTAAGGGGGTTTGGATTAGTTATAGTATGTATAGGTAGCTTATAGAGAGAGGGTAGTGCGTTCTTGGTGGATGGTTTTTTTGATTGTATATGTAGGTGTTAGGATTTCGTTTTGTAGGTTTTTGGTAAGTGTTTGGGATTTTGATGGGGGTGAGAGTAAGGAAGATGTGTAGATTTGTGAATCGGGGGATTTTGAAGGTGTTTGTTTTAGGGGTTTGAGATACTTAGTGTTTTGTTTTGGCTTGGTAGGTGAGGATGGAGGTTATCTGAGGGTGTTTTAAGGATGTTATTAAGAGTCTAGAGTAGGGTGAATATAAAGGGTCTAGATAGCTTAGGTCTCCCCCCCCCTGTATACGAGTTATTAAAGGCAGGGTATAGCCCCACGCTATAGCCCTCTAAGCTAATTGAATTATCCGATTCATGTGGAGGTATATTAGAAAGTAACAAGGGGGGGGGAGACCCGAGCTATCTAGACTCTTTACTAGGAAGTTAAAGCTTAAATAAATTAAGAGAGAGAGAGAGAGATTAGTAATAGCTTTAGTTATTCTTGTTTTTGTTATATTAAGTAGTATAGTGAAGTATTGTATATATCCTAGTCTTCGATATAGATTTCTAACTCTAGTTAAGGATTCTCGGTTTTCTTTAAGGCGTATAGTTAGATAGAGTTAACGTTAGGTTCTAGAATAAAGTCTAGTATTCTCTCTATACTTCTATAATATTCGTGTTTATAGGAATTATAGATTTAGACTAGGATTTATAGTACTAAAGCGCTAGGAGACCCTCGTTTAATATCGAACGCTTATAATTACCCTAGTAGAATTATATATTTAAATTAAAATATTATATATTTAAGCTTTTAAATATATTTCTTATAAAAATATTTATAACTAGAAGGATATAAGAGATAATAAATAGGGTAAGTAATTAATAATATCTATCCCTACGCTACCTAGTCCCGAGGTTCTCGAATTCGCTTAATCTAGACAAGGTACCCGTGCCTAAGGGTCCTAAGCGAGAAAGTTAAAAAGATTCGCCTTTTTTTTCGGTATAGGGAACTTTAGGGGGGTAATTTCTAAAAGAGATATTATAAGCGGAGGAAATTTATTTATAGCTAACGCTATAGGACTATAAATAATATAATTTTTTACGGGTATATTTAAATAGGTATTCTTCGTATTCTCAGAGAGTTTAAAGAATTTTTGAAAATCTTATAATTTATCTTTGAAGTTCTCGGGATTATGGGATACCTGATTTAGCTACGTGGGGAGGTAAACTTTGATCCCTGATTTAGTATCCCCGCGCTCCCATTGGAAATGAGTTCCAGACTGTGGTTGAAAGCCACGCGGGGGTAACCGTGGTTATTAGCTAAATAGATGCGAATAATTATCCCATAATCCAGGATTAATATAAGTAGGATTTGCTCATCATATTACGAACCTTTCAGTCCGCGATATACTACGTTCCCAACTTCGGTATTGCTAACCCTCCACACCACTCTATCTGTTTTTGTGATGCATTTCTTTCCAATGCATCGGGGTTGGAAAACTTCAAGTCTTCTTCTTTTAGGTGCCCTATCAACAGCTTTCAGTAGGGTACTTCCCGACTCTGAAATTGCGATACGTCAAGAGAATCACGCTCCACCTCCGCCTATACCACTTCGAATCCGAAGCAGTGGGCACAAAAAGAAATTTCGGTCCTGCTCCACAGGCGATATCAACAGCCGATCTATCACGCGCAGAGGGCAATGTTCCTGTAAGGGAGGTCGGTTAGAAGACGACGACGACGATGAAGAAGCACACTGCAAATCCGATGCTGGCCCAACATTAGAAATCGAAGTCTGCGAAGTGGCTACTGATCGCGATACCTGCGCCATCGAGGCCGTACCCGCATGGGCCCAAGGAGAACCAGCGGGGCCCAGAAAACCCGAGTTCCTAGCCGAGCGTGGAAAGAAAGGGCTTAATCTCGTTGCTCATCCCAAGCAAGGCCCCGATTTCCTGGATCGCATGAAGGTAAACTACAAGTTTACGAACTTGTCCCGGGAGGACTGGGAGATTGAGAACGGCGGAGGGGATGAAGGCGTAGGGGAAGGTGTTCCGTCACTAAGTTTCTTTAAGAAGTATGGATTTCAGAGAAAGGATGGGTGGCAGGGTGTATGGGTCCACTCGACTGGCGGGTTAATCGACAACGTCGCGTCAATCAGCATCGGGAAAGCACCTCAAAAGAAAGATGGCAAGGAGTATGTGGCTATTGTTGCCCATAATCGCGACTCGGTTAGAGATGCTAATCGCTTTGTAATTGAGAGCGACGGGAGCAACAAATTTGACGCCAACAACAAATATGTTCCTCTTCCACCGGAAGAAGTCGCTACCAAGGCTGTCCCCGTAGCGCAACTTGTTTATCAAGCTGCTAAACAGACGGGAATGCTCAATGGCAAGCCGGAAAAGTACTTTTTGGTCAGTGATGCGATAACGAATACAGAGGCTCGGAGAGATATTAAGACGGTGGAAAAAAAGATGAAAACAAAGCGGTCTGAGGAAACCGTTTTACACCCCAACGCCGCTGGTGTTGAAGGGGAAATGTACAAGCTTATAGCTGGCAACGATAATAGCTATTCGTGGCTTAATACTATTGGGCGTAATCCTGCAACCTTTGGAGATTATAAGATTGATACTATTATAACTCGAAACAACCCTCATATGATAATTATCGAACTAGTTAAGAAAGAAGCAGGTGGCGGTTAGATTTAATATTTATAATATAATACGCTTCAAGTACATTAGAATAGAGGAAATTTAATAATACGTTCTTATTATAACGGAGCAGGGATTGAGAAAGTGACTTAATCAACAGTGTAAGGCTTATAGAAGTCCATATAGTACAGGTAGCGATATTTTTAGACGTATATTATAAGGGAGGTAGAAAGTCAATGCTAGACACTTTTACGTAGATTATATATAAGAAAAGTCTATATCTTATAAATCTGAGTCTCTGATTAGCTAGTTTAGCTAAGAATTAGGGTCGAGACGTACTATGATCAGCGATAGTATCTAGTATTAACTATTTAACCCCTTTATAATATACTTCAGAGTACGTCAAATGGAGGAAGTATAATAACAAGTAAGAAGAGTAGGGATTAAGAAAGTGATTTAATTGGGAGTGCAAGGGTTATAGAAGTATATACAGCACAGGTAGCAGTATTTTTAGATATATCTTATATAACATACTTTACTTATAAATACGTCAAATAGAGGAAGTATAACAACAAATAAGCAGAGCAACGATTAAAAAAGAAAAAGTGATTTAACTAACAGTATAAGGCTTATAAAAGTACACATAAAACAGGTAGCAGTATAACGCCAGTATTTTTAGATATAAGATCTTCTATTATACAATATACATCAAAGTACATCAAACAAAGGCAGTATAACAACAAATAAGCAAAGCAACGATTAAAAAAAAGAAAAAAGTGATTTAATTGAGAGCGTAAAGCCTGTCTAAACATAAATCAAAGCGCGCAAGTACATACCAATAGTATGTTATTTGAAGGCAGTATAACAACAAATAAGCAAAGCAACGATTAAAAAAGAAAAAGAAAAAAATGATTTAATTGGGAATGTAAAGTTTGTCTAAACATAAATAGAAGCGCGCAAGTACATACCTAACGTTATCAAAAAAAGAAAAGGAAGCTAGAAAGAAGACGGGAAGATAAAAAAG
>LT855413.1:3252065-3268549 GCA_900184765.1 Hymenoscyphus fraxineus | reverse complement strand
CTTCCTCTTCCTCCTTTGCAAAACAGCACAGTAAATCAGCCCAGCAAGAAGCAAGAGGATAAGTAGTATCATCCCAACAAAGGTGCCAATCGCCGCCGCTTTCGAGATGCCTAGGAAGGTTTCGGGGGTGGTGGTGTTGGTGGTGGTTGGGTCGTTTTCGTTGGCTCGGGGGAGAATCGCCGGGGTGGAGGGGGTGGTGGTGCGGGTTGCTGGGGATTGGGTTGTGGTGGTGAGGAGGGGAGGAGGGGAGGTTGCTGAGGAGCAGTTTTGGGTGTGGTGCATTGTGTGATGCATTGTGTGATGCATAGTTACTGTTTTGGTAGCTGGATCAACCACAGTGCTAAATACTCCACCGTCTTCTTCTCCTTCGTGACGAACGACATTTACTGAATTAGGTACGGAGAATGAATCTCGTCCCTCGGGTCGTAGTTGCAAGTTACTTGCTGTGGCAGCAGCCACGAAAATAAACAGAGTGTAAGTGAATTGCATGTTGTCTGTAGAAATCATGAAAGATATCGTTGTAGTGAGAAAAGAATCCATGGCCTGATTTCCACTGCTGTTATAGTGATACATTGAACCTGTTTCACATGAAAATACTTCTATATATTAATTACCAGGTAATGAGTCTTTTGTTTGGTGGAACCTGCTGTTTACAATCCCATTGTATGCTTCCAAAATTCTCCAGATGTCTTTGACCCTAACAAAGAAATTGTAAGATATCTATGTAAAGACAAAGGAAATGGGGTATCTTTGTTCAAGCGTATCTCCCCCCAGCCATTTCCCTGTCATTTAGAACTTGGGGATGAAAACAGGCGTATTTTTCTTCCATTCCTGGTAGTCCTTGCGATCACCGTACTTTTTGTCGTACTTCTTTTCGCTAAGTGGAATCCCCGAGACCTTAAAAAGCAGAAATGTGACGAATGCCGGGCTTACTGCACACATTCCAAGACCAAGGACTCTCCCATACCAAGTGGTAGACAGCCCCATCCCTAAGCAAAATCAGCACTGCCATTCATTAAGAGAAACTGGGAAGGGGAAGCAGCCGTGGAATCCAGGCCAATTCAAGATAGCTCTGGGGAAAAGTGTAGAGGTTCTCGATACGTACCTCTTTGGCCAGTAGTTGTTAGCAAAACGCCGGCTGCAGTTGTTGCAATACCCGTCCAAAGTGTGCTCTCTCCAAAGTAATTTGGATGCCTGGATTTGCTCCACAGCCCATGTGTTAAGAAGTCTTCATCATGCTCCTTGTTTTTCTTTGCCTCAACCCACGCACTTTTTTGCCTATCGGCAGCAATCTCAAAGCCCAAGCCACCAACATAAAGCGTAATTCCAATGATATCTGTCAGTCCCAGAATCGGAAGTGCTGCAAGAGTGGTGCGTGGAATTGAATTCAAGGCCAAGACGGGCATCATACAAAGTGTTACCCATGTTGCTGATGAAGGTCAACTGACATGCCAATTTCCAAACACATGCAAATATGAGCGGTGGAGACTAACCTTGAGCCATCCAGGCTGCAAAGAAACGAGGTGGTGACTTCTTGATCTCGTCAAATCTTCATTGACGGTTAGCGAGCACATTTCAGGATGAAGGACGATGCTACCTAGAATCATGACCGTCTTTCAGGACTCGTTGAAACAGATAGCTGCCCACTTCTCCTCGGTTAGTTTGCTGAAAACCCTTGAAGGGGTTCTTCAATGCTCACGTCTTGTTGCCCACTGTGCATGTATTCCAGTCAGCCATCACAATCACTCGCTAAGAAGAAATCCTATAATTCTACTTACAATCGTGACGGCGGTACTTAAAACTACCTGTCTCCAATTGAGTCCATTGGCACCTCCCTTGCCGGTGAAAGCATCGAGCAGACTTGGCCAAGCTGGTTTGAGAGAGCCAGCAGCCGTAGCAGCAGCACGTGCTCGGATGGCAGGAAGATACAAACTCAGCGCAGTGACGGAAAGGTAAGTGAGAGACCCCGAAACATCATAAAAGCGCTCCGACTGAGCTAGGATGGAGGGGACGGCAAAGGCAGCTTGAATGGCAAAGGCCGCACCGACCGAAGGGACCAGTGTTTTGAGGAAGGGATTGCGGAAGTTGGTCAAGTGGAGAAGCGTGCTGGAGAGAGTCATTGTTTTGGTAATTCTTAGGGTTAGGGCTCGGTGTAGGTCGCTACTATGAAGTTATAAGTGTTGTCGTTGAAATCCATTCAGGTTTACGAATGCCTGTCTATGTATGTGCTCAAGTAGCTACCGAACTCGATAGGACCTAGGAAATACCGTAAGTTGCAGGGAAGGCGCGAGTCAGTGACGACATGACTTTCGGCCATATGAAAATCCGGGCCGTTGTCTGCGAGGACGCCACATGGAGAAAACATCACACATTTACTAATACCCTAGGTACTCGTACTGAGGACTCATTCTTTTGGGCCCTGGGAAGGGTTGAGTTGGGGGTAGTTTAATAGGGGTTAGGGCGTAGGGTATAGGGGGGTAGAGTATAGGGGGTAGGGGTAGGGGTAGGGCATGAGGCCAAGCGAGGAGCAGATGTATATCTGCAATAGGAGTTGCCTTGGAGACTGCTCGCTTGTTATCCACCGCCTGCTCGAGATCAACTACTGATGCTCACTATCAATTCAGTATTGTCACTCGGTACTCAAGTATCAGTATCAGAACCAATACCAATACCAATACCGGTACCATACCAGTATTAGTACCTGCGTTGCATGCTTCACCGGCTTTCACGCCGTACCCGTAGCCGTGGCAGAATCATTGTCCGTCCTCACATGCCCAGCGGTTGCGACGCTCAAAATATCCTGTACCAAGCCCTCACCCTCGACCAGTACCACTTGGATACCGGCCGCTTCCAGTCTCCCACGCCCCGTATTCTCTCGCACAAATGTATCTGGTTCCAGCACGCCAACGTACACTGTCTTGATGCCCATTCCATCTTCTCTTCCCTTTCCTAACCCCAGAATTCGCTCCACGCATGGAACATTTCCCACGGATCGCTGCGAGCATGGCTCCATGGTCGTGTACAGCACCGCATTCTCTGGCAACACCACACCCACCTCCTCCTCGGACATGTTGTGTTCTCTCGCCAGCTTGATGAAGCAGGACTGCTCGGCGTGCGTATTCCCTTCGCATTCGAGTGTGTAGCCTGTGGCCAGGACCGTATTGATGGTGGCATCGACGACCAGCGCGCCCACTCGATAGTTGGTGGGTTTGGGTGTAGACTTCTGGGCCAGTTCCAGCGCTTGTCGCATATACTCGACGTGTGAGGGTGATGGGATTGTAGGCATTGGCCTTAATGGAGTATGGTGAGCCTTCATGTTGAAGCGGTGCTGGTGGTAAGAGGTGATGGTCTTGTAGAGATTCGCTGGTGCAGGCTGGTGCAGGTGAATGCTCGGTTCTCGACCTGGCAGGCTGACGAGCCCCTTAACCCCTCAGCCCCCTACGTCACCCAGCTCTACCCCTGATGACTCCTGTGATACGAGCGAGGCCATGCGCCTTACGGCAATCCAGCTCGATATGCACCAGCGCCAGCTTCCATTCTCAACATCGCCATGTCTGCCACCACCACCACCTCCAACACTTCTCTGCGCCTAGTACTCTTTTTGGATTTGGTTACCCCTCCCATATTCTTGTCTACTCCTTAATTTTACCCCCGCTACTCCACTGAGTCCACTCGGGTCGGCTAGACGCTTCATCCCTTTCGTTCGCGATCACAGCCTCTCCTCAACCCCTCGATCCCCGGCCCCCACGGGATACGGATCGGCGTAGACGCTCCAGAGCTTCGCAGAATTTCTTGGGCACATGGCGATTGCGTGGCCATGTCTGAAATCGTTTTGCCAAAGATCCAGGTAATCGATACGCATAATGCAGATGGTTCTACCCCCGACAACTCGCACCCGGCAATCGATTCTCCTACGAACACTACAGATGGCGGGCAGTCAGGAAGGCCGAAATCTTCCGCATCCTCTGAAGGTATATATTCCCAAGTCTACGCGTCGGCATATGCCTTGATCTCAACGTATCATTGCGTTGAGTGCTATCGCCGGCTTCGGGTCTCGTACAAAATTCAAGTTGACTTACCTCCTCCCCATAGGCAACTTACAAATAAATAAAACGAAATCGCCCATCAAGTTGATGCGAAATGTTTCCGGCAAGGATGCCACTGCTGCGAAGATTACTCCCTCAACAGCAGCTCGAACTGCCACGGCTATCGATCCTCTGTCACATGTGCGTCCCCTTCAACACCCACGCCTCACGAACGTTCAGTCCGCTGATCTCAGTGACATAGTATATACTAAAGCGAACGAACACCGGTAATACTTTACCACTTAAGCTGCGAACAAATAGCGGAGGCCTGGACAACGGCAACAACGATGTCAAAGGTCCTGCAAGTCCGGAACTTGGACCTCCAGGGAGGCAAGGGACGCCGGAAATGCTTCGCAGCGACAGCAATCTAGCGAAAGAGAAGAAGTGAGTCGTTCCAAGCTCGAAAGTTTACGTGCCGCATTATGTAGAGTCGGAAAGCATCTCATTCACACCTATCGTCATAACACAAGCTGTTTGTTACTGACAATGTGACGGCAACAGGAAAGGCGGCTCATTTCTCAGTCGTTTCAGCATCATCGGTAGCAAGAAGAAGGACTCGGTTGCCGACAATGATGATGATGATGAATCTGAGCAAGGAGACCAACGACCAGAAGGCATGAATGCCCACGTCTTCTCCTCTTCCATCGGTGCAAATGGATATATACCACAGCACAAAGAACCACCGAGATACATTAAAGTCCGAGCAAGCAATAAACGGGTCAGAGAGTTTAATCGCATGTTTCTTGCTCAAGAGTTGGGTGGGCTAGCCGAGAAAGATTCCGCTTCCAGTACGACAGGCGCGTCCATTTCTTCCAAGACAGCTGTAACATCCAAGGCAAGCGGATCAATATGGGCTACGGAATTTAGTAAGGATGGGAAATATTTGGCTGCAGCCGGTCGCGATCAGGTGGTGAGAATTTGGGCTGTGATTTCTACTGCCGAGGAAAGACAAGCGCACGAACATGAAGAAGATGTCTCCTCTAGGACTTTGGGAGGGGAACGCCTCAGCGCCCCGGTATTCAGGTCAAAACCGATACGGGAATTCAAAGGCCACTCGGGAGAAATTTTAGATTTGAGTTGGAGCAAAAACAACTTTTTATTATCATCCTCAATGGACAAGGAAGTGCGTTTATGGCACATCAGTAGGCAAGAATGTCTCTGTACCTTCAAACACAAAGACTTTGTTACTTCGATTGCATTCCACCCCACCGACGATAGATTCTTTTTAGCTGGATCCCTTGATTGCGTTTTGAGGTTGTGGTCTATCCCTGACAAGAGTGTTGCCTTTTGGAACCAATTACCGGACCTGATCACGGCGGTAGCATTTTCCCCAGATGGGAAAACCGCGATGGCAGGTGTACTTAGCGGACTTTGTTTGTTTTACGAGACGGAGGGTCTAAAATATCAAGCTCAAATACACGTTCGATCCTCCAGGGGAAAGAATGCCAAAGGTAGCAAAATAACAGGAATTCGGACCATAACATACCCACCCGAAGACCCAGAAGGCGACGTCAAAGTTTTGATCACTAGTAATGATTCGCGAGTTCGTATGTACAATCTCCGAGACAAGAGTTTGGAGATGAAATTTCGGGGTCATGAGAATACATGCAGTCAGATCAATGCCAGCTTTAGCGAAGATGCTCAGTATGTAATTTGTGGAAGCGAGGACCGGAAAGCGTATATCTGGAACACTGGCCCGATTGAGTCGGAAAACAAGGACAAACGTCCTTTGGAGATATTCGCGGCTCATCCCGATATGGTGACTGCGGCTGTCATGGCTCCCATCAAATCAAGACAACTACTAAGTGCTTCTGGCGATCCAATATACGATCTTTGCAATCCGCCGCCGGTGACCCTGCTCAGTAGAGAAGAGTCTAACGCGTCAACGATGCCACCAGCCGATGCCGAAAAACGCCATTCAGATCCTGTGAGCGAATCGCAATTCAAAAAACCAGAGGAGTCGCCTGCTTACATTGCACGATGTACGCATCCTGATGGTAACATCATCATCACTGCGGACTATCTTGGTGGCATCAAAGTCTTCCGGCAAGATTGGTATGCAAGCCTTCTCTCACATGTACTCACCATTTTTGTTTGCGCATACTAATTTATGAGCAGTGCTTTCCATAAACGAATGCAGAATAATTGGGAAACAGGTTCCACATTTTCCAAGAAAATGTTAGGTCGTAGCAACTCTATAATGACGAGGAACTCCGGCGGATCTCATTCAAGACGGAATTCGGTGTCACAAGGGTCACTCGGCGGGTCGTACAACGATCATATACTATCCTGGCGTAATCATGTACTGGACTTGGATACTAGTAGTCTGAGAAATGGCAGTTTCAAGACGTACAGAAGTGACGACCGAAGCGTATCTCCTGGCAAGGTTAACAGACACTCATACCATTCCTTTTCAACAACCAATTCTCAAAACAATATGGCGAGCGCAGCCCGTCAACAGCCATATATGGGGACACCACTTTACACCACCTCGAGTGTGTCCACAATTAGTCCTCCTCCTAGTGTTCATCGAGCATCGACCTTCGCCGCCAGTCAACCCCCAGCACCCAGTTTCACTTTCCAAAGCGCCATTGATGAGAATCCAATGCGTATCGATTCCTCCGGCAAGAGTTATCAATTTTGGAATCCAAGTATATCGAGGAACGATGCCAGAACTCCTGTTCAGGGGACCTACGACTCGAACAAGCTGGATGTTGACACTGCTGGGTCGCGGAGTAAGGAAAGACAAGGTAGTATAGTCAGTAAATTGAGCAGTGATGGAACATCCGGTCGCGGTGAGGAGAGTGATGGCGAAGCTATGTCTTGCAAGAAGTGTCAAGGGTATGTCTTTCCGCTGTCTTTATTACACCCTTGAGTTTTCAACCGCAGTGCCTGGACTGACATTTCTTCACAGCAAGGATTTCCGCGCCAAGAAGGTTATTGGCCGTGGGCAGCGCCTCGTTTGTACGAGGTGTGGCACCTCGGCGGAGTAGGCTTCATTCTTATCTCGGACATTGGATCTTTATATTCTTGTATATCCCATATTCCATTCGAACGGGCACTTCTTGGTCTAGATGAGGAGTTCTTCCTCTTCTTTGGATGAAGCACCGTTCTACATGGTAATGCTTAGGTACATATGAAGTTGTATATGAAAAATTATTCACAACAGGTTGGCAGATGGAATGCCCATATTCGCTTGTATAGTATGTTTCGACTTTTTGGTGTCTATACTTTGATATGGCGCTACTGGTACACTGGGGTGCGTTTTGGATTTGTGTCCTGCTCAGGGTGTGATTCTTTGGTGTGGATAGGTATTGTGTTGTATTGTAGTTTTATCTTTATCTTGGCGATCGATCTGTAATGATAATTTATTTCCTCTGGGTGGTTTTTTCTAGATTGTTGAGGGGGGGAATTTGTGCTAGTTATTGTGTTCTTGGTAGTGTTGATTTATCTTGTCGTTGAGACCTGGTTGTGAAGTACGTTATTAGTATTAATTGTCTGCGCGTATAAAGAAGTTACTTTTCCACGTCACTTATACCGCTTTTAGATTACTATAACTTAATATTGCTGAAATACCTCAAGCTCCCTCAACAACATAAACCAGAAAAAGCCCCCATACCCCCATGAGCAATACACACCCCTGATACACACCCTATATTCTCCTAGCTACCCTGCCTACATCTCTACCTCTATTACCTCGCATATAGTTACTGTCTTTCTGAAGATTTTATATCTACCTACTAGTATCTACCATTCTTCGTTTCTTTCACAACTCGGATTCGCGGACTTTAATAAGATTCTTGCTTGATTATTTGTTTGGGGTATGAAGTAGAGTGTAGTTGGTTTATTGAGAATGTGGGATGGTGGTTCTTGTGGGGGGTTTGGCGGTAGTACGTAGCGTTAGAAATGATTTAATTTGATTTGATTTGATTTAGTTAATAGTACTTTATCAAATCAAATCAACTAGACCTGTTGATCAAATCAAATCAAATTAAAATCGAATCTGAATAATTCAGAGTATTAATTGATTAGTTGATTATTATTTTCTAACGCTGGTAGTACGGAGGGTAGAAGTGGTTGGTTAAGCGATGATGACTTTGGCTTGGCTTGTAGGGGGGAAGGGGGGTGACTTGGATGGGGAGGTTGTGAAGACTTTTTAGTGAATGTTGATTTGGATATGGATAGGGATTTTGTTGTGGATATTTGTTTTTGTTGGGCGTGTAAGTACTTTGAACTAAGCATATAGATAGAAAGCTCCTGGGAATATGCTTAAGAGCTGATTATTCTTTTGTGTAAAAGAATGTTTTATTTTACTTACTAGTAGGCGCTTTTGAAGCCGTATATTAAGACATGATGTTTCGCTCTTATTAAATTGTAATAGGAATTAATATGGCGCTATAAAGACCTGTAAGGGAAAAAAATCTCTAATATAACTCTGGAATCTAAACATCATTAGTTATTAGCGTTCATGCGCATAACGATCTTAATTTCGCGCATGCTATGAACTACAACGATACTTTCGCCGTCTAAAAATCTAGAATTAATAGAGTTATCCATACTATTATAAATAAAAGCCCAACTCGCAAGTAGATAAAGACATTCGCGGATAGTGGAGCATTCTTAGTACCTACTTTAACTGTACCAGCTAGCAACACTGCGATAAAAGTAGAGGGCAGAGAGTATTTTGCCTCTCTGGCGCGTAAGTCTATTTAAAGAATATTTGTGCGCTTAAATTAAATATACGATGTTAGGATTAAACATAGGTAGCGTCTATGGATCTTGGTATGTGTGGTTTGGATTAGCCAGCTACTGTATGGTCGCTTACTTCACTTCACTCCACCCCACTTCACTTTATCTCATCGCATCAGTACTACCATATTCTAGCTTATGCTTATTTTGAATTTATAATACCATGTGCTCTAATACTGCACCACCGCAGTTAATCAAACTTGTCAAGTATGCCCATTGCTAGGGTGTATAAGTGGAGTAGTATAAGTTGGGAAGACTACAGTACTTCTCAGGACACCTACATAGAGGACAACTTTCCACTAGTCCGCTCATCGTAATATTCAACAGTATGTATACCCGAATACTCGGTTCGGATTCGAGTACTAAAGTACGGCCGGCATCCTAAATCTAAGCAGCTCGGTCTACCTTCCCAGGTAAACTCGGCCCACAGCTCGGTCTCAACTCTGTATATCCACAAGTGATGTAACATCATTTCGGGCTACGCCCACCTTCTGATTGATAAGCGGTTGGTGCTGCAGTTGGGGCTTAGACAAGCCAGGTAGAGTATTTGAAGTATTTAGGTATTGTTTTGAATGGCGCTGCTAAGTACTCCAACTATAAAAGCTAGCTCTCGCTGCAAAAAAAGAAAACAAGAAAGAGAGAACGCGAACATCTTTCTTCACTTTCGTTTACTGTACTATCTCATCCACGACGAGTGATTTAAGAACAACGATTACAAAATGTCCAACGACCTCGAGAAATCGGGTCCTCACAATTCTTTTGCTGCCGACCAAGACGTCATCTCAAAGATTCCAGATGAAAAAGTAAAATATGCCACAGTAGCCGAGGAAATGGCAGATGGGCCAAAAGAGAGCTTACAAACATGGCTCCAGGCATTAGGCGCGTTTCTCGTCTATGCAGCTACCTGGTACGTTAATCCTGACTTCTTTCCTTAGAAGATAGCAAGAAGCTAATTCCTTGCCTCAGGGGCTTTCTAAGCGCCTACGGCACATACGCGAGCTACTACGAGACAACATTACTACCAGGAAGCTCCACCAATTCCATCTCGTGGGTTGGCACCATCGGTGCGATTCTCCTGATTATGGGTGGTGTTGTGTCGGGTCCGATATACGACCAGGGCTATGTTCGTGAATTACTCCTGTCTGGTAGTTTCCTCACCATTTTGGGGATTATGATGACCTCCTTAGCAACGAAGTACTGGCATATCTTGCTAGCTCAGGGGTTTTGCGTTGGACTTGGGAGTGGGATCTTGTCTAATCCGGCGATCACTCTGATTAATGCTTCGTTCTCTGGAAACCGTACGTTTGCTCTGGGTTTGGCAACATCTGGTACCTCGATAGGTGTGTCTCTGTATGACATTTATTTGCCCAGGAAAGAACTGACGTGCTCGCAGCTGGGATCGTATACCCAATCATCCTCTCAAGATTAATCCCAAGAGTCGGTTTCGCATGGGCAACACGCATCCTGGGCTTCATGACTCTGGGTGAGCTCCTCATCGCACTCGCAATCATGCTACCCTACACGAAGCGATCAAAGGAAAAAGCGGACCGGAAAAGTTCCCTCGCGGATTTTCTAGACAAGGATGCTTTCAAAGACCCAGGACTCATGGCTCTTTCTGTGGCTTTTTTTCTCAGTGACTATCCCCTTTTCATATCTCCCTCGCATGTGTATTTTGAGCACGTACTAAATTCCTATAGTGTGGTGTGGATTTTGGGCAGTGTCCTTCTTCATACCCACGTTTGGCGAGTACAAGCTTGGCGCAAATGCGAAATCCTCATCCGACTTTCTCGTCATCTACAACGCTGCTGGCTTAGTCGGACGTGCTCTCGCAGTAGTAGTGTCGAATAAATTTGGCGTGCCGGAGACAATCCCCTATTTTGCCTTTGCCACATCGGCTATTCTTCTGGGCTGGATTGGAGTGAAAAGTGTTGCGTCGTATTATGTCTGGGTGGTATTGGTCAGCATAATCATGAACACATTAGCGGTTCTTTGCCCCGCCATGTTGGTCTACGTAAGTCCGAGTAAAGATGTGATTGGTAGAAGACAAGGCATAGCGTTTTCCTTTACATCGGCTGGTGTCCTTGTGGGTACGCCTGTTGCAAGCGCGCTTATTAATCTGGATACTGGGTCTTTTTGGAAGATGCAAGTTTTCATTGGTGCTTGTATGGCTGGCGGCGCTGGATGTTTAGTTTTCGTTCAGAGACAGGTGACCAAGAACGCAAGGAAGGCAAACCCATAGGCTACAAGTATAACGGGCCAAATGGTTCACTTCGTACTTTGTGTTGTTGCGAGGATTGTCAAGTTTGCTATGAATTACTCAGATATTCCAGACGTGGGCTAATTCTTCCCCTCGAGACTTTGAATTTATCACTCGATGCCTATTATCCCAGTCACTCCTGGCCCTGTAGTACTCTACGAACTCTGACTTCTACTTTGCGCAGAACCTGATGATTATTATCGAATACTAGTATGTTAATATTCTCAAAGACTCTCTCGCCATCAGCCGGCATGCACACAAGCAGTAACCCAACAAATCAAAAAAAACACTCCTTCAATCCAATATACCAGTCCCTCAAAATTCCATCATAGCACGCTTATACAAGCCATTGCCAAACAAGAGTCTATATAAGCAAAGCAAAGCACCTCTAAAAAGTATCCCTCGTAGAATAGCTCTGAACCTCTACTACATCAGCATCAAGATATATATTCGGAGTCCGTATCTTACAGGCCCCAAGTAACAGGCGAATAATATACTTATATCACTAGATCTCAGCCCAGTACCCTTTACCTTCTACATCCTAACGTTCTCGTCGAACCCAAGGTACTTGTACAGACTAATTAATTGCCCCAACCTATTTAATCCTACTACCTACTATACCCAACTTAGAGATCGGATAGTAACTAATATTATAGTAGATATAATAATCGAGTAAGTCACTAGGAAAGTTCTAGCTCAAGGTTCGGCATCTGGAATTCTATTCTATTCTAGGACCCCCTTATAGAATTATTCCGTTCTAAAGGATAGAATACAGCGTTTTGTAGGACGTGCGTCGGAATGCCGATTTTTAGCCAGTGCACCTAAAATAATCCCCCACTAAAATATCCCCCTACCACATAAACTCCTACTATATAGTATAACTTAATAACTCTACTACAACACCTTATATAAACTTTGTAGATTGTATAAATCTTATTTAAGATAGGTCCTAAACGCTAATTAAAAAATATTAACAAAAGCCCTAGTCCTAAGGGAGATATAGCTTATAGGAGTTATTAACTAAATAAAAACTCTACTAAGGTATTTAATAAACGTTCTAGTATAAACTTACCTATTAAACCTACAAAGAAGAAAGTAAAGAGGGGAAGGCTAAATAAAAAGACAGCTACTATAGAAGATCCTACTAAAAATCCTAAGGGTTCTACTATAGAGTTAGTTAAGGATATTCTAAGTTCGCCTCCTACCCCTTAATTACTAGTACCTAAGACTTTAGAATGCGATCTAATACAAATGTAGGATAAGGCTTACCTAGTAGTAGTTATAATAGATATTTATATTAAGAAGTTAAAGAGAGAATCTTACTCTAAATTAATTAATCTAAGTAATCTAAACTATCTAACTATCCTAGAGTTATAGGATATAATTAAGAAGGGATATATTACCGAGTTCTTAAAGAGCTATAATCTCGAAGGAGTAGATAGACCTAGACGTCTTTTATAGTATATAATTATTAGTAATCTAAAAGATAGAACTCGTTTACTTATAAATAACTAAGAGAACTAGAATAAAGTAGAAATATATTTAAGGTATATAAGTATAATAGGGGGTAAGAAGTAGTATTTTACTTTAAAATTAGAGTACTATTATAAGATATACGATTGTAAGCCTATACCTCCTCTACTACTATCTAAGAAGTTAATAAAGATAGTAGATCTAAAGTATATTAAACTTGTTAACCTTCTCGAAGATAATAATAATAACTTAATATCTATAGACAAAGACAAAGATAAAGAAGCGCCTATTAAGAATCTGTATATAAGTTCTATTATAAAGAAATAATTAGTAGCTAAAAGGTAAAAGTAAAAGGGCCTATTACCGGTAGAGAAGAAATAATAGGATATCTTTTATAGATAGAGGTATACTAAGGAGAGGTATCTAAAACCTATAAAGTATTATTTTATTATTAAATCTATAAACTCTTACTACTAGGTTATAATTACGGAATAATAAAAGTAGGCGAGTTTAATTATAGAGGAGGAGAGGGGGGTATTAATAGAGAATCTACTATAGGAGTAGCTAGCGAATTAGATCTAAGGCTATAATATTTAGATACTAAAGAGATTAGGACGGATAAAACTAGCTAAAATAATAGAGAATTCGCCCCTATCTACCTCTAATTCAAAACCTAAAGAAGTCTTAATTCTAGCTCCTATACCTACTCCCGTAGCGCTAACTATAATTCTACTAATAGTTACTCCTTAACTATAATTATAAGTATAACCTTAATCGTAATTATAGGTATAGCCTTAATACGCGCCTTAATTTATATAATATGTTTAACTATAATTCGTCTATTCTAATTCGTACGTATAATAACCTTAATTAGTTTTACTAGTTCTATAGTAATAGTATTATCCTATTCTATAAGAGTTTTACTATTTGAACCTAAACCTAAACCTACTATAATATTACTTATATAATTAACCGCAGATATATCCTTAACTGTATTAATCTTATATATAACCGAATTACTACTTGTATAATTAATAACAGGTATAAATACTATAATAACCCTAGAATTATAATTAAATATAAGATCTCTAATATAAATAGGTATAAGGTTAGAGTAATACTCGAGTAGAGATAGGATAATCTAGGGATAAGTTAAGCTATTACCTTGTCGAATAAGAACTATGTTTTTAATCCCTACCTGTTTTACTATAAGAACTTACCCTATAAGCTAGATCTGAAGGTTATATACCTAGACTAAGCCCTAAGTGCCCCGTACCCCTCCCTCCTTTATCCCTAATTCGAGTACCTAATACCGCGGATTTAATATCCTAGTTCTAGGATTATTTAATAGAGGGGGAATAAGACTAGGCTCGTATAAAAGGTTAGAAGAACGCCTATATAATATTCTATAAGGAGCTTATTATAATCGATTACCTAAAGAGTATTAAATTGTCCGAGTTATATAATATAAAAGTAAAGAGAAGTATTATTAAACTTATACTAGTACTTGCTATAAAATTTAAGGATTTAGTAAAGGATTAATAGAAATATAAAGATACTAATATTCTCTTAGATATAGTAAAAGCTCTAGTATTATTACCTTTAATAGAGGGAGTAAAGTTATATTAAGAGATAGACAAGGAGACTATTAAAGGTAGAGCGAATATTAATAGTAAACCTAACTTTTTTAACGACAATTAGATAAGGATAAAAGGGGGGTAGTTTAAAAGGAGATATAGAGTTAAATTATAGTTTAACCTATCTATTTTAGGTAATCTAGGAGAAAGAGTCTATATTATAAATAGCTTAATTATTAAAAGTAATAAATTAATTATTAATACTATATATAACCTTGTAATAACCCTACTAAACTATATTAAACTCTATATATACCTATATTCCTAAAATACGCTCTTACTCTCTTTTTAGCCCCTTTGCTAGTTCTAACCTCCTTTACCGCCTACTTTAAGAAGCCCTAGTACAACTTAAAATAAAACCTTATTCTATAATAATAATAACAAATATATACCTTTAAATTACTAAAGCTCTCTTTAATTAGATTAAAATCTAGTAAATAAAAAAGTAAATATTAAATCTAAACTCCTTTACTATTATATACCCTTTTAATTACTTCTCGGTTTAAGTAGTAGATTAAGGCGTTATCTATAATTATTACAGAGTTAGGTCCTAGATATATAGAATAGTAAGGTAGTATAGTTTTAATAATAAAACTATATAATATTAGTATATAAAATATTAGATAGTAAATATTAAACCTACTTTTTAAATATATTACCGTTGTATATACTAGGGAAAGTTACCCCTACTAAGTAACCTTTTACTATATATACTACTAGGAGTAATACTTGTTTATAACTTTAAAGGTATTATTATATAACTACTTAAGCTCTACTTAATAACTATCTAAATTAATAATTGCTAGTACGATTATTAGATCTAGATTTATTAATAAATACTAATTATAGTACCTTAAAGTCCTCTAATATAATCTACTAATCTACCCTAAGTTCTTAATTCCTTTATACTACCTCTACTTTAAGCTTCTTTTATATAAATCAAATTTAGCTAAGTATTTAAGAGATAGTAGATATATAGACATTAACGTTATATACCTTGTATAAGAAGACCTTAATCTTATCTAGGTAATACTAGAGTCTTTTATCTAGGAGGAGTTTTACCGATTACTATATTTCCTAATTAATTATACGCCTTAAACTACTAGTCCTAGGGCTAGGCGGTAGGTCCTTCTTAATCCTATCTTTATAATATAAAATTATATATAGTATTATATTATAATTCTATATAAGAGATTTATAAAATTTACTATTAGTATTATCCCCCGCCTCTTGTAATTCCCCCTTAATACCTACTACCGCCGCGTCTAAGAGCCGAGGAGCTATAGTAGATATTATTCCTTCGAGATATTAAAAGAGTAGTATTCGACAAGGATTTTAATCTACTTACAAGCTCGTTTAGATGTATTAGTAGAAAGTTATTAATAGTGGAGCTATTATAGTTGTAGTGTTATAGAGGTGTAGGGAAAGACCCTTGGTGTTCTGGCTAAAAATCGGTATTCCGACGCACGTCCTACAAAACGCTGTATTTAGAATTCTAATTAGAATCAATTACGTAACCCGTAAAAAAGTAGTTCCGGTCCGAGTAACTAATAGGAACCCTAGCCTTAGTATTAGTACCCCTACGGAGTACACATCTTACTAGGACGTGTAAAAGAGCCTTAAATACTTGTATTCGCGCCTTAGATAGCCGGTATACGCACTTTCTACTTTCCAGACCGCCGGTATATAAGTAAATTCACCTTACGGAACACTACGTGTAAAAGAGCCTTAAATACACGTATTTGCGTCTCCTAGACTAGCGGCATACGTAGTCCTAGACTACTAGTATAGGTAATATAGTATAAAAACTATATAGAGGGTAAAGCTACTCGGATTTACTTTAGTTATATATAGGTAACGCCGATAGTTAATTAGGCGTAGGTAATAATTATAATTTTAGTCCTTACTCTACTACAAATAGAGCTCTCTTATTAGTTGAATAGTAATATATATATCCTTTGGAATTCCAAATTCCAAAGCCTTATCCCTTGGAATATTCCGTTCTAAATTAAAGAGCCTTTGGAATATTCCACCTTGGAATGGAATCTTAGAATCCTTGGAATCGTATTCCAAGTGCCGAACCTTGAGCTCGAGTGATGTTTTGAATACCCACCAACCTACCTACCTACCTACTAACCAACCTACCCACATATTACCTCCTAACCTACACATCACCAACCAACACATCACCTACCCACACACACATATAAACACTATATCCTACTCCCTCACCCCCTTACTTTATTTTACCCCTTACCACCTTATATATTATTAATTAGAGAG
>LT855413.1:3206840-3251348 GCA_900184765.1 Hymenoscyphus fraxineus | reverse complement strand
AAAAAAAAAAAAAAGAAAGAAAAAAGTCCTTAAATACCCCTTCCCTTCCCCTTTAACAATAAACCTCCATCTCCATCTCTAACTCTACCTCTAAACAAGTATCCTCCAAACCCAAGGTCCTACGACAAACCAACCTAAGCCAAAACCCAACCCCTTCCTCCTACCTACCTACCTACCTCTACTAACCCACACACACACACACACACATCACATCACAAAAACCAAACAATCAAACAAAACAAGCTATAATATAATAATCCCACTGAATTTCACTATTGAGAAAAGATTGAATTCAGGCTATCAACCAACTCGCTCATCACCCATCATCTATCTATCAACCATACCCCCCCNCCCACAGCAAAAATCCCAGGAGCAAAAAAAACGAGGAATAGCCAGCCACCATTGAATTCAGTCCATGCATCAAAATGAGAGAGAGAAAAGAAAGGGCAAATGGATAAAAATCATTAACTTCGTAGCCTCGCAGCTAGCGTATCCCGCAATCTTTATCAACTCAAAGAGAGAGTTCTCAGGCCCAGTGAGTAGCGATTCAATACCATGATCATCCACCACCCATCAACCCGAAACCCACGAAAAGGTAGAGAAGAGGAAAAAAAAAGACAAGCACAATCTATTGGGGAAAAAAGGAGAAGTACGACGCCGTTTTTGGAGGTGTGGTATGACCTGTATGTATGCAATGCTCCCCATTTTGACGCCAAAGACCAAGGAGATGTGAAGTTTATGACCTGCGTGTTCCATAGGATAAAATAAGGAGATGTACAGGGGTATCAAACACAATGTTTTTGGGAATGTTGGAAAATTCGTGGTCAAACGTAGTGACACAAGGAGAACATGCTCCAGAGAATTTCCGTGGGATTCAATTCGCTGATGTGTATTATTACTGAGCTCCTGCCCACATCTCCGTCATTCTAGGCTTGACCTCGTATCCATCTGGTTCAGTACTTTGCGGTCTTCGTACGTTGGAATTGGCGTAGTACATTTGACCCATCTGCGCAGCAGATCCATAATCTGGATCTGGGTAGACATAGCTGCTGCTTTGCGATGGAGAGGGCATGCTATGCGAAGGAGATGCCCAGCCAGCGTTGCTCATGTGAGGGCTACCATTGACACTTCCATTTGTACTACCCCCTTGACGATCATGAGAAGGCGGCTCCAAGACGGACGGTGGTCCATAACCATTGGGGTGGGATGTTGGGCGCATGGAATTGGCGAATGAGGCCGTGGTTGGCGGAGGTTGATTGGCCATGTGGTATTCCCCCCGCAAGTGACCTGGCAGCGGGCTGTTGTTCATGTATTGGTACTCCTGTGGATGACGTGGCATTCCCTGGTTCAAAGGCGCTAACTCCGAGTTGGGAGAAGCAGTTTGACCTCGTTGCAAAGGCGATGGGGTTGACAATGGAGAGCCGGTATTTGAGTATGGCTCACCATCAGAGCGACGACCCGGGTGATTACTGCGAGTAGCCAAAGCTGCGGCAGTGGCTGCTGCTGCCTCCTCAACGGTTCCTGTATGGTGGTTTTGATGACGGGTAAGGGTAGTTCGTCGGGTAAAGGTCTTTTGGCAATCTGCATAAGGACATTTGTAAGGTCTCTTTCCCGAATGGATTCTCCTATGGCGCGCTAGAGAGCTCGAGTCACTAAAAGGCTGTGGATGGTCAGTAAGGTCATTGGTAAGAGGAAATTGGCTGAGGCTTACCTTTCCACATCTCTCACACATATGAGGTTTCTCTCCAGTATGTACTCTCATATGAACAGTCAAGGCAGAGCGCTGGATAAATTGCTTTCCGCAATTAGGATGGTCACAAACGTGTGGTCGTACTCCAGTATGAATGCGTTCTAGGCAGAATCAGTATAAGCCTCGATCCGGGAATGTGGAAGATATAGAACTTACCGTGTCTCGCCAAATCACTTCTTCTCGCAAACCCCTTACCACAAGTACTACATGGAAAGGCCTTTGGAGCTCCATCACCAGTTTGACGCGGCGGTCGGGTATTTTCTTGTTGCATCATGGGTTGGAAATTGGCATTTTGTTGATATGGTTGTTGCATCATGGGCATCGGGCTTTGCATGGCGGTTGGAGATGGGTATCGCATGCCTCCTGGGGAGCCCCCATTCATTCCATTCATGGGAGGGCCATAACGAGGAGCGGAAAAGTGTGAGCGCTCGGAATCATGTGGCGAGTTGGCTCGTTCAGAGCCTGCGTCTGACATTGGCATGTTGTTAACCTGTTGTTGAATTTGTTGTAGAAGTTGTAAATCTTGGGGAGAGCCGTTTGCTGCGGCAGCGGCTGCAGCTGCGCCTTTTCCTCCTTTGGAATTCACGATTTGCTTAATGTCCATACTAGCGAGTACAGATTTGGGGTCCGCGCAGATATGGCGGAAGAGGCAAAGAAGAATGAACTTCTCTAGAAGAGGTTGGACGCTTGGATCAAGCGTTCGTCCAGCTTTTCAAGGCCAGATTCGGGAATCTGGCGATGTCTCGAAGCTGGGCAATGTCTCGGGAGGCAGCTGTTGGGTTGAAAGGCAATTCACAGTGCGTGAGCAAGAAATTCTCGCGACAGAGTTATTGGCCAAACGCCTACTATTATCACGAGGCAAAAACAAAAGTTTCGGTAAAGCTGAAAGTTTCAGGTGACAGTAGTTTTTCTCGAATAAAGGACCTGCTTTGCAAATGTCAGTTTTTCGTTATAGCATAGCTACTTATGACAGCGGGCAGAAATTCCGGGCTGGGGTCCAGCCGCGCCGGTTCACCGCCCATTCTCGATTTTTGATGAACAACATAGGCTAGAGAGAGTGGATAGTATGTGAACATGCATCCACCCGGACACCTTAACTCGACGTAGGGAGGTTGACAACGAATAATAGTTAGACTGACCTGGCTGAGTTCTGCTGTCCTGCCAATGTGGATGCCGTTATACGAATATGGAATTCTGTACGCACGGGCGATCTGGACCAGATTAGATTTGGCTAATCTCTTACTGAAACTTTGAAGTCTTTCAAAGTATCGCAGCGAAGCAAATTATTGAAAATTTCCAGTCTAGAGACTGATATTATGGAGATGAAGAGGCAATGGGATGAGACCCAAATAATTGGCGGGAACCAGAGGCTGGATCAAGTGTCACTGAGAGAAACTCCAATCCCTACAATTGTTTCCTTCTTTGATGATACCAGGCGGATGGGTGCAGTGTTGGAGGCACGAGCCAGAGGTTCGTCTGATGAACTGACCTGTCGACTGTAGAGGGTAGCAACCAACGTCAGGATCGTGTCAATCTCGAATCCGATTTGACCAAGCGCACAGGGGATTCTCGCTGTCGATATCACCTTGTTACAGAATGTGTTTGTGATTATCAAAGGGAAGACTGAGCCAGGTATATTGACCAGTTTCCTGACGGGCGAAGGTTGGTGGAATCGAAGAAATTTCCTCGTGGAATAAAGAGGACGCGGTTTGAGGTTGTGTCGAGTCTAGGAAGTCGAGTGTCGCGATTGTGTTTTGCGAATCGAGGGTGACTTGATGGCTTTGAGAGTGGAGGACGGACTGTGTGGGTTAGTAGATATTCTGCGAAACGAAACAAAACGCGACCGAGTGTTGATATTCACTAACATTGGACTATTGACAAGTCTTGACGGAGTGGCTTGGATGGAATTTGAATTCACTCCCGCAGGGCAAACACGTCAAGAAATGGTTGAGGTTTCGTGCCTCTGCGTGGTGTTGAGTTTGATGAGGAATTGAGGATCTGGACGTCCTGGGCAACGAATTGCACTAGGTGGTCAAGGTATGGTCTGTGAAGCTTCCGACAACCAAATTGATGATGGGGCGAGGGCGAAGACCGGAACGCGATCCTAGCGGAGAGACCGACGCTGTGGGATGTGGATGTGTGTGGCGTAGGCGAAAGGCCGGCGGTGGTGAGTACCGTAGTGGAAGTGCTTGGTACAAGGAGGATTCGGTGGTCAAAGGGGAGTGCGGATGAGCGATGGGGATGAGGGGGTTTGGATTGGATTGAGGGTTGAGGGGTTTTGGATTGAGGGAGGAGGAAATCCAGGACCCAAGACGGGTAGGGTGAGATGGGGAAACTTTCTCGTGGGNCTACCAAGCCTTCCTTCCTATTTTTTTTTTTTCAGGGCGGCGGCGAGCTGGGGATGCGGATGCGGATGGAGACGCGGTGGAGATGTGCGTGCCTGAGCGGAGCGATGCCTGAGGCAGGAATGCGCTGGCAGAAAGGGGAAAGGGGTTGGGGTTAGGGGCTTGGGCTTGCAGGTGCGCTTGGAACTGGAATTGGCACGGGGTCAACAAAGGAGTCGAGAGTCAACAAGTGAGTCGATCGAGAAGGACGAGGGGAGTCGACGACGGGGGAGTGAAGCTGTCGAGGTGAAGAGGGTGTTGATGGTGATGCTGAGGTAGGTGAGTGCCTGAGTGAGTCGAGGGGGCAGTTGATGAACTGAGCACTGGTGCTGATGCAGGTGCGGTGCAGGTGCTTCTCTCTCTGCCGGGCAGGGTTGTGTGAGAGTTGGGGACTCGGTAGGTCGGGGAGGTCGGTAGGTACAGTGATACTTTGTCGGGTAGCAGACAAGCAGACTAGCAGTGTAGCGTGGGCGTGGGCGTGTACCAATCGCTCTATCGCTGGTCGGTCGTACCAAGTAGCAACAGGTGCCTATAGCCTATAATAGGTGCTGAGAATAGAATATAGGTAGGCACTGGACACTATTCGTAGCAACAACAGCAAGAGAGCACAGAAAATAGAAGGCGCTTCGATCAAGGAGAGGCGGCAATCAATGAGCACCGGGAGCCTCAGCATTCTTATGACCGCACGCAGATTGCAGACGACTCTCACAGCTCGCTGCTCAGAGCCTGCTCATGGAAATTGGGAGCACTGGGGGTCCCGGGAGACAGGGCAAAGGGTTCAGGCTGGGTCCTCGAACGACGGGGCATTGATTCATGCTGGTCTTAGCGTTTTTCCTCCCCATGCCGACAAGGAAAAGGACCTTCAAGGGCTTCCAGGGCTCCACTGCCAGCTGCTGTAATGCTTGCACTGCTGCACCACTGGCTCCGCGGATTGCACCGTGATGCCCTCCCATGTTTCTTCTAGAAGGTTTGGCCCCTGGCAAGGAACACTCGAAGAATCTGAGATGCCTGCACCGACTTTTCTGCACGGAGCACAAACGACTTCCACCATGCTGTGGGACGAGGACTCATCCAGCAAACACATGGGTACCTTAGCGAGGAACCGACCCTCCAGCCTCCCCTCCAAACACTCCCCAGCACTCCCCAGCAGAATCGACTCTAGGCGGTATAGAAAAGCACGATGAATCAGACTCAATATTTCACTTCATCGTCTGCGTGTACAACAACCTGGAAGTGTCCTTTAAATGCACTCCGCGTGCCGTACGCTAACGTGTATCATAAGCGGGGTGTGCCCCTGACACTACTGTACCGATGATATACTTCGATACCACAGCATGTGAGCCGTTGGAAAAAGAGCCAATTGCACCCATAGAAAAACAAGCTGCTGGTCTATTCTTCTGCCCATCCTTCTTAGACGTTTGGTCTGTCCTTTTCGAACAGACTGACGTCGGTGTTTGCAGCCATTGGGTGCAATTTCGTGGATCAACAAGCATGGATTCATGGTAGTACAGACGAACACCATCCTGCAGTCGTCCTCGGAACGTATCCCTTCACAGCGTACAGGACTGGGGAGAGCAACTGCTTCCTCTCCTCCTCTTCGCCATCCTGGTGTCTTGTCATACCTCGAGAAGTCAGCAATCACTCCACGCTTGGGACGTGTTGACTCGTCACAGTCCATCACTACTCGAGAAGCCTGTCCCTATGACTACTCAAGGGGGGTTAGAGAGAAGCTTGTCTTATGAGAAACATGCTCAAGAGCTAGGCGAGTGAGCTACTTTTATCAAGTAACAGTTCGCTTTAAAACCTTGTCAATAGTTACACCTTTTACGATTGCGACTTGCTTCGGGATGTCTAACTACTCAAGACTCCGTGCCTGCGATCAAAAGTTGCAGTACGAAGCCGTATACACACATACTTCTATTAAGTCTTTTAAGCTTAAGCAGGTACTATAGGCATTCTCGGTTCGTTGTAATTTCAGAAAGTGGCATGCAAGTCACACCAAGTCCCTACCAGTAGAGCACAGCCATGTAGTTCCGGGTTCAACTGCGCGGTGACGCTACATGGTGTACTTGGAGCTACCTCATCTTTGGCGGGTGAGCCATCATCGCAAGTGCAGATAAAGTGCAAGCCACAGAACCATCCGAGAAAGTTCGAGTTGAAAGTTATAACGCCACAAAGAGGCCTTTGCAGAGTGTTTGATAACCACAAAGTGCTCGACTTCTTCAAGAAACACACACACACACTGTATTGCAATGGCAGTGCGATTCTGGCGAGGATGCCATGTCCCTGCAGCCAATACTCCGTAGCGGCACGCTGGGACACCCGGAAAATCATGTCTGGTTAATTATCAACCTCAATTTCATCCTCAACCTTCCGCCCCGCCGGGGCCGCATCGTGCGCTTTCGTACCGTACGGAGGATCCTCTTCTTGCAAATTATCTGAGGCGCTTAATAGAGTTATGAAATCAACCTGGGACGCTTCTCAACCGATATATTTCCGTGCTTGGATGGCCAATGGGAAGCTCTGCTGTTAACCTCTCCCCTTTCATTCTTCAAGGGCCGACTTCTACTTCTAGAAATCCAAGGACTGACGGATTATTTGATTGACACCGCCTCGTGGGGTCTTTTCGAGAATTGCAGTATTACTTCGTACTGTACGAGGTACGAAATAGAGGGAGAACAACCAATAATCCGAGTGGGCATTTTTCCGATGGAGAAATGTTGAGGGTCCAAAATAGGTAGCTCGCTCTTCTCGCGTTACGAAAGGAACATGAAGTCTGTTTACCGCTGACCGTCAAGTCATGGCTTCCAGATATTGTCCACGCAACTTTCAGTCTGTGCAACATGTTTTCAACTGGTACCCCAAACCGCTTGACCCAAGCGGCCTGGTGGTTATCATACCGGTGCTTTGTTTATGGATCCGGAACCACCCAATCTCTAATTGAGTGCAGATGTTTGCTGCCCCAGAACATGATGTTCTCTGCTGCGAATGTTGTGCTTGAGAGGATGAAACGAAAAGGGGCGATGGCGATCTTGACGAGGTCTGAAAGGGCTCGAGCGTGTCTAATTGTGTACTGTACAGTTGTACTGTACTCGTAGGCCACCGACTACAATACGGAAGCGCGAGTAGGCTGTTTTCAAGTTCTCTTCTTCTCAAGAGTCCTTCGTACTTGGTACTGTACCAGTGCAAGCTTAGATCGGGGGCATATCACAGCTTACCGCCCGCCGACCAGGACCTCGCTCCCGTCGCCCAGCAAGAAACAGAAACGTGGGGATTTCGGCAAACACCTGTGCAACAACATCCCATCCCGCATCTCCAGATGTTCATGCTTGCTCAATGCTCCTCAGCACATCGGATCTTGCAGAAGAGAAAAGGCTGCGCAAAATCTCCAAATCTCATCCAAGCGGATGCCGAGCGTGAAAATTGGATCCCACCGTTCGTACGAGTACAGCGTGTCGGTGATCTGAAATTTCGCATAAAAGTCGGTGCCTCCTTTCTCTGCGCTGTCTTGGGGGAAGTGTTCATAAAAAGACTCTCGCCAAATTCAGAAGCCTACCATTCAGAACTCAAGGTCTTTCGTTTCTTCCTGGAAAAGGTACGAGGACCGTACCGTACCGTACAGTACGAAATACTCGATTACTGGTACCGTAGGTGGCTTCCAACTCTCATGGCATTCCCCGGACTCTACCCAGACCATCGTTCCATTCGCTCGGAGCGAGTCGAGGCGAGGTTTAGTCACGATCCGTTACACTACGAAGTACTTTATTGCAAGTACCATTCCAGGAGATGATTTTCGGGGTGAGAATCCGTGAGATGAGAAAAGGGGGCGAGGATGGCCCTGGGACTCTGCAACAGCACAGATCAGCAAGGTAGCCTCGCAGATCCACCGTCAACGGCTCATGGGACCGGTGGTTGATGTGTTTGATGCAACACCAACAGGAACTGCCGTCAGGGGCATTCAAGGTTCTCACTCATCCATTTCTCCCCCCCTGGTGCCTGAAGCAGTGCAGTGACTGCAGTCGGGTGGTGGGATGGTGAGACTGGTGGCGCCAGGAGGCCTTGGCTTGAGGTCTGGTGGGCTTTGGGCTTTGGGCTTTAGTGGGCTCCAGTGGGCTTTTAGCGGGCTTTCAGTGGGCTTCAGCGGGCCTTGGATGGGTAGCACATGCCTGCTCGCATGACGCTAGAAGGCTTCTGGAAGCTTTCCTAAATGAGCTTCAGACACAACCCTGAGGCTCTACTTCGTACATCGACATCGCCGCTCTGCATGCACTGCATCGCTCCAGCTCCCTGTCGGTGTCGTCGGTGTCCGTACTCCGTCCTCTAGTGTACTTCGAAGTAGATGTCAAACCTGATATCTCTGGATGACGTGACAGAATGCGTTGCGATGTCATGTCAACTCATTGCCATGTACGCAGAAGCAGACTTGGTACGGCGTACTTCGGTACTCGTACAGCCATGTAGCCATGTTGGTGTTGGTGGTCATGCGACTGCAAGGGCTTCATCGATAGCACACTCTTTGGGTTAGGTTACCAATGCATGAGGTTATCCAAACCCGCAAAGAAAAGATCAGCCAAGTGGCATCAGCGTCTTCCCCGCTATAGGCACTCCATACTCATCCACAAAGATCCTCTACTGAGTGTCGGTGTGCTGCTTGCTTGCTCTGCTCTGCTCTGCTAGCCTCTCCTCTCCCAAAGTATTTCTACTCTACAGACTACCGTCCTCCGTACATCGCAGACAACATTTTCCACATGCCCCCACTACAAAGCTATAACTGGGTACTTCCATTTCTACCAGGGCTCCTTCGGGTGGCGGAAGGCAGCACACGCGATGCCGATACGATGGATGGATTCCTCCCGTGTCCACTCTCTTGGGATCGATGTTTCCCTCCTCCCGCCGTCCATTTTTGCTTCATCGGCCGCCTCGATTGGGGCGTCTTGGACTCTGGCCTCCCAGCATCATGCTAGAAGTAGAGGAAGAAAGACGACGCCCACCGCCCTCACCGGCACAGGCACGAGCACCAGCGCAAGCCTTGCTGCAGGTGGCCCACTTACTAATTAGGGTTAGCAATGAATCGCTCCCCTCCCCCAAAGTGGTAAAACGTCTCTGTCCGTTTTGGGGAGGCCAGGTGGAGTGGAGATGGATGTGGGTGGAAACTCACGTCCTCGGAAGTCTTCCGATCGGTCCAAGTCCAAGGTAAAAGCTCAATATGGAAGAAGCGGGGACTTGAATTGGAAGACTGCAGGTGCCCTGAAGAAGTTGGGCAATCACGTGTCATACCCAGCTACTTCCATCCAATCCGTAGGTACTCATCCTTCGTCGTCTCAGCACGCCTCAAAACCACCAAGGGATTGTTTCTCGCAACACTTACAGTAACAGTGGCAAGAACTCCCTCCATCTCCATCCGTTCCCATGTCCCCTAAAAGGGACCATCCCTCGACGAAGAA
This sequence comes from Hymenoscyphus fraxineus, assembly GCA_900184765.1. Classification (NCBI taxonomy): domain Eukaryota; kingdom Fungi; phylum Ascomycota; class Leotiomycetes; order Helotiales; family Helotiaceae; genus Hymenoscyphus; species Hymenoscyphus fraxineus. The sequence goes on along the minus strand of LT855413.1, from coordinate 3,241,770 downwards.
AGAAAAGCTTTCTTTACAAAGGGGGGTACCTTACGTTTCCCCCTTCTTCAGAACCCTTCAACGTCATAGTACTAACATCTCGCATGCGCAACGTCAGAATGCCCCTCGTCCTCCATTCATACTTTCTGGCTTCTTCAGATCGCTACTGAAACCGCAGGCTCGGAAATCCACTTGTTGCGTGGTCATCCCTCCTAGGTACAGTACGCTTCCTGATAGTTGTGGACGGCGGGGGTGGCGAGATGGATGGCCTGTCTGCTACTGTACGGTACTAGGTAACGTGGTCGCGCCACTCTACTGTACGAGTAGATATCTGTAGGTAAGGTACTGTAACCATGTCATGTCTAGTCCAGCGGTCTCGCATGTTTACATACCAGTATACGAGTATCTATCTATCTTCCTCGTCCTTCTATTCATGTACAGTACAGTACTCGAAAAGGTACCTAAGATATGAGTACCTATATTCCCTCCCTCCCTACCTACCTACCTACCTACCTTCCTTCCTTCCTTCATCACTAGAATATCCCAATACGCCCCCCCATCCCTTCCTTCATCGTTAGTACTACAGTATTCTACAATCGTAACATCCATCTATCCATCTACCATCTACCCGCGGGGGCATGGCGGGCCATCTGCTTTCCTCACGTGACATACTTGTAATAGCACCTACCTATATCTATCTATATAACCTGAAGCGTTTGTAGCCTAGCTAGATACCTTTACTTCCTTTACTTCCTTGTAATTAGATGGGATATCGAAGGGGGAGTATGGCTTTATAGGGGTGCTTATATAGACTAGATTAGATTAGATTAGACTAGATTAGATTACCCTTAGAGGTAGTATTAGAATTTAGAATTTATACTTATAGTAGATATTATAGGTAGGTAGGTAGATAGGTGTTTTTACTAGGTAGTAGATTAGGGGTAGCTTATTTAGTTAGTTTACTTAGTAAGGTTTTAGTTTTAAAAGGGTTTTTTTTTAAGAGGGGAGGGGGGATATTTTAAAGGTTATTTTTTTTAGATTTAGATTCGGATTTAAGAAAGAAAAAGGGGAAAGGGAGTAGGTATAAGTTTAGTATTTTATTTATTTATTTAGGGTATATTTAGTTTAATTTTTTTAAATACTTACTTACTTATATATTATAGTTACTTATATAACCTAGTAGGTTAGGGTTAGCTTGTTTAGTTTATTTAGTAAGGAAGGAAAGTTCTAAGGGTTTTTTTTTTAGAAGAAGGAGGGGGTAGGGGAGTATTTTAATAGGTATTTATTTCGGATTTAGGATTCGGATTTATAGTCGAGAAAGAGGAAGGGAGAAGGGGGTACGTATAGATTTACTTATTTTATTTATCTTACTTAGGGTATATTTAGTTTTTTTTTTAAGTATAGTAGGGTTTTAGAAGGTTAGTATTAGGGTTAGGGTTAGGGTTAATTTATAGGTATATTAAGTGTTTTTTTAGTATAGTAACTAGAATAAAGTAATTACCTAAATAATACGAAAATAAAGTTTAGTTTATTTATATAAGTAGATAATAGTAAATTATAAGATTTTTTATATCTTATATATAAGTATAAAAAGAGAGAGTACTTAAGTAAAGTTACTATTTACTTTATTTTATATAAAACGAATTAAGAAATAAGTATTATTTATTAAATTATAATTATATAAGTAATAGTTTCTTTTACTTAAATTATTTAAGTAATTATTCTTATTTATTTATTATATAAATAAGTAGATATAAGTAGTAGGTTATAAAAGTACTATATAAGAATAATAATAGTACTTATATATATATAAGGAAGTAAATATAAAGGTATAGTATATAGTATATAGGTACTTAGAGAGCTTTAGATACTATATAGTAATTATTAGCTAATAAGATAATAATCTTATCTAGAATTATTTATATATAAATAATTTATTTTAAATAGGTAATAAATTATTTAGATATTTAGCGCTAGACTACTACTTAGTTAGATTTTTTAAATAGGTTACTAATTCTATATTAGGGGTTTAGAAGAGGTAAAAGAATAATAAAGAGAAGGAATAATAGAGAGAAGGGAGGGGAGTAAGAGAGTTAAAAAGTAAAAGAATAGAGGAGTAAGGATATAGGGAAGTAAGGGAATAGGGAAGTAAAAGAGAGGGAAGTAAAAGAATAGGGAAATAGGGATATAGGGAAGTAAAAGAGTAGAGAAGTGAAGAAGTGAAGAAGTAAGGGCTCGATACTAAACAAGGACTCCTTACTTCACTTTACTACTCTTATAATTACTAGGTAACTAATAAATAAACTACTAGCGTCTCCTACTTTACTTCTAAATCTAAATTAACGTAGAGTATCTTTCCTACTCATTAGCTTTAGTTTTCCTTGTTAAATAAAGAAATAAGACGGTAGTTATCTAGATAATACCTTATAAAGTACTTATTATTAATAAAAAGCGCTTAGCTCTCTTTATATATAGAACAAAAAGAATATACACGTAAATAATACTACTTATAATATACAAAAATACTACAGCACTAATACACTATTAGAAGTGCCCTTCCACGCTACTCTCTACACCAACTATACTAAGCACCCTCAAAACACTACAGAAAAACTACCCTCAACCCCTCCATTCCCTACTAAAAACCCCTACCAAGTCCATCCACACCCTAACCCCCCTCCCCTTAAAAAAAAAGATGTACACACAAACCCTCCACCTCCTCCCTCTACAACTACCAGAGCTTCAACGCTAAAACCCCCTGTAACCCCCTGCAACAAGCCCCCTTACCTCACCCTAAAAACAAGCGAGTATACATCCCCACCCCTCACCATGGAAGGCTGTAAATACCACACTATAAAAACTGTAACCCGTTTCGAGGAGCTAGGTATTAAAGTTTATATCATTGATACCGGAGATGTGACGCCCTTTTCGAGACGGTATGAGGGTAAGGGGGTGGTGTGGGGGGTATGTAGGTGTGGGAGTGGGAGTGGGAGTGGGAGAGGGAGAGGGAGTAGGGATATAAAGGGGGAGGGTAGAGATAAGATAAAAAGGGTAAGGACTACGAAAGGTACTTTAAGTACGCGAGGTAATGGGGAAGTTATAAAGACTGATTTAGAGGTTATAGCAGAGTACTAGGCTGAGATTGAGATCTAGGGGTTTTTGTCTTTAGAGGAAGGGATGTTTAGCTTACAGCTTCTATAAAAAAAGAGACATTCCGGAGGTAAGGATAAATTGGTCGACTCTGTATTTGTATATCCAATAATGAAAAATAAGAATAGGAACTACAAGCGACCTTAAGTTTAGGGAAAATTGTGAATGAAGTATGCTGTACTAAATATATAACCCTTATTTTCAACTTTTGTAAACTAGCCCTGACTCTTTCCTTGAGGACTAAAAAGGACACCTTTAAATTCAATAGAAGGGTCCTATTCTAATCGCTTATACATTCTATCTTAAGTACTACCTATATTGCCATTCATTCATTCATTCTTTCTTTCTCTCTTCCCAAGATATATCCCACGATACTGATCCTAACACTGACCCCATCCTCCCACCTACCTATTCAACCCTAACCCAATCAAAGAACTAATCCCCTCCAAGCACATAAAACCATCCCAAAAATCAAGAAATCACACACCAACCATTACCCTACAAGCTTTTTCTCTCTCACTCTCCACTTTCCCTCCAATATCCCTCCTTAACGACTTCTCTTTCTCATACCTGATTCTCTCCCATCTAGCGAAAGACCTAGTATCTATATCCCTTAAGAGAAATTACAATATTCCTAAACTATACAACATGTAGTTAGTTAGATTAGTTAATTATGCAATAGGTTATATCACAGAGTTTCTTCATTAGATTGTCATCCATTCCGTTCGAAGAAAACTCAATGCATCTCACCAGTTGTACCGTGTACTTGACATCGCCAAATCCAGATCTACAAACATAAGAGCGTACAGAGAGGTATGTACGAGAATCGAGAAGAGAAGAAAACTATAGAACTAAACCTATATCTTTCAAGAAGATATAAAGACGCTAGTATAGGTACAGGTATAGGGCAGACAACAGATATCCGTCATCCAACTACTATAGAAGTACCAGATTACAAAGACCATTACCATTCCCACTTCCCTAGATTCCCTCCGGTGTCTTTATATATTATTCCTGCCCTTAGGAACGTATAACTTTAATTTAAGATAATAGATAACTAATAGAATAAATAATATAAAGGGAAAAAATATAAATATAAATATAAAAGGATTTACTAAGTTTACCCTCTAATATAAATATATACCCCCATCTACCCCTAAAAATATCCTGTGAAGAACCCCCGAGCTTATATAAACTAAGTACACTCCTTCCCAGAAAACCTCAAGTACTTCGACTACGCATCAGAGTTCAGATCCGTGATACCACTGTTAGGTATTAAAATTTCGAGGATACGGACGTCGACTCATGAACGAGTTTTTCTAATTCTAAAACAACTAGCTCAAGGAACTGAGGGCTCCACAATTCTAACTCTCAATTCGATTATAATTTTATCCTGATCTGCTTTAACCTGCTTTAACCTGCTTTAACCTCGCTAGGAAGGAGATAAGACAGGTAAGATAACCGAGACGATCTACTCGTAGAAGTGGAAGATAAACACTACATACTACAACCCAAAATTCTCGCTTATTCAATCCTACATACCTACCTACCTATCTACTTACCTATATACCTTCTCTCCCTCTCCACTCTTCCACTCTAGTCTTCCACTCCACAACCCTAATACATATCATATGAATACTGCCGCAAAGATGTCCAGGAAAGTACAGTACTCGTGATATAATTATAATCATAAACCATGGGATATAGCCACACCATTTCACTGATGACCCTCGAAACCCTGCTCGAAACGTCGAAAGTGGAGTGTTGAAATCATGACAATGTACATTTCACACCTTCCCGATCTAATGATTTAAGAAAGGAGGAGGAGGATAGAAAGATAGATAGATAGATAGATATATAATTTATCTACGAGTACGTAACTTAAACAATCCAACACTATTTCACCNTATATATATATATATATATATATATAGTATGTGATTATTCTCGATTCCTAGGTAGCAGTTAAACGCAATCCCAGTTATATCAAGAGAGGTATAGTACATTACCTACAGTACCTATCGCATCACACAAGCTCTACTCAAGTAAAGTGGAGTGGATCAATTACCCCCTGGTGCCCCGTGATAAAGTTCAAACCAAAAAATGCATTTTACCCATCGCTCCATCAGCTAACTAGCTAACTAGCTCCTCTACCCACAAAAGAAAAAAAAAATCCGCGTCACTACCTCCTCCACCTCTTCCCTCATAGGAAAAGAGAAAGCCAGTCAGAGACCAGACGGATAGAGAGAGAGAAAAAAAACATGATCATGCCAATATCAATAAATACAAGGTTGTCCCTATTCACACTACAAACTACAAACCCATTCGCCATCTACTGCCCCGGCGCAATCAACTTGCCTTGCTCCAAGGCATCATGTTGCCAACCCCCAGCCAGCGCAGGACCTCCATTCTTCTCCGCAAAATCCTTCATCCGTGCCTCTAGTTCGGGACGGAAGTGTCTAATAAGACCCTGGATGGGCCATGCGAAAGCCTCACCGAGCGCTATCGATGTAATTAGTATGGGATGAGTGATTCGCTGGTGATATGTGACTTACCACAGATAGTGTGGCCCTCCACCTGCTTTGTAAGCTCTTGCAACATATCAATCTCTCTTTCTCTGCCTTGACCTTTCTCGAATCGCTTCATGATTTGTTCTGTCCATTTGCTTCCTTCTCTACATGGTGTACATTGACCACATGATTCGTGTCTGTAAAAGTGACTTAATCTCGAAATGGCTCGAACCACATCGGTGCTCTTATCCATGACGATAACTGCTGCTGTACCCAAACCAGACTGGCTGTCTTTCAGAGCATCAAAATCCATAAGTTGCTCATCGCACACATTCTTTGGCAGGATTGGGGTGGATGAACCACCAGGGATCACAGCCTTCAAGTTGTCCCAACCTCCTCGAACACCACCACAGTGCTTGTCGATGAGCTCACGGAGAGGAATACTCATCTCTTCCTCAACGGTACATGGGTTGTTGACGTGGCCAGAAATACAGAAAAGCTTCGTTCCAGCATTTCGCTCTCGTCCAAATCCAGCGAACCAACTCCCACCTCTTCGGCAAATAGTTGGTGCTACAGCAATGGTCTCGACATTGGCTACCGTTGATGGGCATCCAAAAAGACCAACGGCAGCTGGAAACGGAGGCTTTAGACGGGGCTTTCCAGGCTTTCCCTCTAAGGACTCAATGAGAGAAGTCTCTTCCCCACATACATACGCTCCCATTCCTCGATGGAGGTAGACATCAAAATCGTAGCCACTACCACAAGCGTTTTTCCCAATCAATCCGTCCTTGTAGGCTTCCTGAATTGCGCGCTGAAGTACGGTCGCCTCATGGTAAAACTCGCCACGAATGTAAATATATGCAGCGGTACAGTTCATTGCGCGACCGGCAACCAAACATCCCTCGATCAACTTATGAGGATCTTTTCGCATAATCTCACGATCCTTGCAGGTTCCTGGCTCTCCCTCATCAGCATTGACTACCAAATATCTTGGTTTGTTGTCTTTGTCCCAATCCTTGAAGTTCATGAAGGACTACCGAAGTCAGCGAGCGTCCATGGCGGAATATATCTGCTACCTACCCATTTCATTCCAGAAGGAAATCCAGCGCCACCACGTCCTCGTAGACCGGAAGCCTTGATCTCAGAGATGATCTGTTCCAATTGTCAACATCTTCCTATAGCCATATCAAAGGTATCAATAAGACTCCGTGCATACCCAGTCATGGCCCTTGGCCAAAATATCCTTCGTTCTATGCCAGTCTCCATACTTCTTCGCACTTGCTAAATCGGCCCCGTGATGTCCATATAAGTTCTGAAAAATACGATCCTGATCCCTCAAGCCGCCGTACACTCGTTTTGGTGGAGGTGGAACATCTTGGACGGTGGCAAGGCCTCGAGTTTGCTGGGAGGGGGCAAAGGTTGCGATTCTGGAGGTAGCGCACGCTGAGCTTGGGAGGACGCGGGTGGAGAGGGATGAGACCACTTTGGGCGAGGGCGCATGTCGCGATAGCATTGCGAATGGATGGTTGTGCTCAATTGAGCGGGTGTCGTCGTTGAATTGGGACGGATATGGACTTCTTGGTGTTGAAGTACGAATCGGAAGTCCACTCGTCAGAGGCAATCAATTGTGTCTGATTGGCTGCAGAGTGCAGTATACCAGGTAGTGTAATGCTGTGGGTGGCGGCGAAGCCGAGGTCACCCCGATGATGCAGAGCTACAGAGCTACCCAGTCAGTCCTTGATACTTCCCTCCTCCGTACGTACTCGTACTTAAATCTGTAGAAGCATGCGTTCTACCCCCTATACCCCCCTCAATCTCAATATTCCGCCTATAGGGATTTATTCTGGGGTTCTTGACACTACCATTGCTATTCCATTACTACCGCAGCTGCTACTTACAAGGACTTGCAGGCTCATAATACCAACGAGGAAGGAACTCGTACATCCACAACACCACAACATTACGACACCGCCTAGATCATACGAACCACACTATTTGCAGCAACTGATATTGCCTGCTACACACACCCCCAACATGTCCTCCAAACGTCATTCCACCGCCCCTCCCCCACCAAAACCACCCACCCGATTCTCCAGCACCTCCAGCCTCATCATCGCAGACGCCGCCTCCCTCATCGGCACCCACCTCATCAGCCTCTCCTCCAACACCATCATCCACCCTCGAACGAAGCTCATCTCCACCTACGCCCCCATCACCGTGGGCAGCAATTGCATCCTCTCAGAACGGGCCACCATCGGTCTGCAGAGCGAGCCCTCAGAGGGTCTCTCCCAAGGCGTAGTCATCGCCGACTACGTGGTCGTCGAAGTCGGTGCAAGAGTCGAGGCAAAGTCGGTGGGAGAAGGTTGTATCATCGAGGTCAATGCCAAGATCGGAAAGGGCGCGGTTCTAGGAAAGGTAGGCAAAGCAATTCGCTTCCCCAAGAGTAAGTCGGTCAGCGTTTGGCAATGGCTCACGGCTTTTAGCATTGTAAGATTGGTCCCATGTGTGAGGTTGCGGAGAACGAAGTGCTTGCGGATTATACAGTGGTCTATGGAAATGGAATGCAGCGTGTAGATAGAAGTGGTGTTGAGCACTTGAAGTTCAAGATGATTGCTCGTCAGGTCGATGTCCTTAGGAAACTGATCCCCGGCAACTTGCCCAAATTCATCAACCAGACGTAGTGCGAGGTAAAAAAGAAAGCGGTAGAAATGGCCCTAATCTGAGATTGGTATGAATACCTTTGATTTTAATGTGCTCTCCTGCTGGTGCAATATCTCCCTCTTCATACAAATACATAATCTTTTTGGCTTGATACCTCCTGTACGCCATCTTCAAAAAAACAAAAACAAATGAAAAGCCGTCCCAAGCTATGCAGTAGCAAACTATCATACATGCAAAAAGCACCAAATCGTCCCTATGCCTCTAATTATTTTGCATATTCAGTCCGCCTCCTCGCGGTCTCTTCCCTTGTGGTCCACCAATCATCGATCCATCATCCAGGGGCCGCTTTTGACCACCTCGCCCTTGTGGACTGTAAGATTGCGCCGATGCATTCAATCCTCCCCTTGGCCCAGGCCCAGGCCCAGGCCCAGGCCCAGGCCCAGGCACATTTCCTCTACCTCTACCAGGTCCTCCGCCTCGAGCTTGGTACATTTGTGGACCACCACGTGCTCCTCCCCTACCAGCTGGCCCTCCTCGCATAGTTGGAATGCCAGATCCTCTGGTCGCATTGTTGATAGGCTGAGGGATCTTTAATTGATTAGCAAGCAGTCATCAAAATTTAGGGCGCAGACTTACTTGTGGTATTTGACTTGCCGGAACTGTTGGAGCACCATTGGAACCGAATGTGGCATTTGGGGATGGAGCTTGATCTTGGGGTAGGAAGACAGGCGTTTCTGTTTTGACATCCGCTGGCTTGGGTATTACATTTGCTATGGGGGTACCATTGCCATCTGATGGCGCAGTCGGTTCTATCCACACGTTAGTGAAAATCGGGAATCAACTTTTCTGGTCGACATACCTTGGGTTGGTGGAGGAGCTTTCCAAACTTTGGCTACCTCCCACACCTCACCAACAGGCTTTTCGGGTGTTTCGCGTGCAGCCGTCTCGACAACGCTCAGCTTCCCAGCCGCGGATTTTGCTCTATTCTCAGCCATGTTCAGTTTGAGAGATGATTTCTTCTCTGTCATGAATACAGCTAGCTCAACCTTCTTTTCCGCTTCCAAGACCTGCTTGCTAGTCTCTTCCTTGACCTTCACCATCTGCTCATCAATCTTCTTCTTTACGTTATTGGCAAGAATGCTTCTCGCGGTAGGGTTTGAAGCCAGAAACTCACGGAACTGGGAATCGCTCATCCCCGCGACAGCCATCATCGCCGATGATGCGCCTTGGCTCGGAGTCGATGGCGTCGCAGGTACATTGCTAATTGCAGGCTTTGTAGGAGTTGGGGCAATTTGTAGCGGTTCAAGTCCAACTTCGACTAAGGGCTGTGGTGCGTTTGAGGTGGCAGCCGCAGATCTGTTTTCCGCAAGCCAGATTTGCTTCTCCTGCTCGAGTTTCAATGTATATTGAGCTTCCAATTCCTTCTTTTGCGCTTCACGGGATTCGCTGAGTTTCTTGTTCAGGGCGGCCTTCATCTTCTCCGATCTGGCCTTTAATGTACTCTCCATGTCCTCTTCGACTTTAGCAGCGCGCTCCTCCTGCTCCTTAGCTTTCTTCTCTGCTTCAGCAATGCGCTCCTCCAAAGCCCTCTTCTCGCCATCAGAAACCCCCGCTGTCGAGGTATCATCAGTCTGGCCCTCCTCGTTTCCATTGTTGGCGGTAGTGATGGCAATTTTCGACATTTGCTGAGCACGCGCCTCGGCAGCCTCAGTCATAGCCTTATCCCGGCCAGAGTTGGCAGCGTCTCGGTCAGAATTTGCCTTCTGAAGTTGCTCTCGAAGTGCTTTGAGTTCTGTTTCCAAGGCAGCCTTAGCCTTCCCGACTTCTTCCAACTCATTGCGGAGCTCGATGAGCTTTTGCTCAAGACCCTCATTACTTTGCGATGTAGTTGCCTGTACCGTAGGAGCTACAGCTTTGGTAGGTTGGGAAGCAATGGCTACAGCACGGTCACGTTCGGCCTTGACACTTTCGAGCTCTTGGTTGAGAGCGTTGACTTGTTGCACTGCGGCATCTTTTTCCCTAATTGCAGTCTCAAGTTGCTGCTGAAGTCCGGATAGTTGCTGCTGGAGACTCTCCTTGTCGTGTATTGCGAGATCTCTCTCGGCAGTTCGGTCTTTGATATCCTTGGTTTGGACTCGTGATCGCTCCTTGGCCTGGTCAATAAGTTTTTGTCGACTGGTAGCCCATGTCGCCTTCTCGCCTTCTAAGACCTGGATTTTGTCCTGGAAGGGTTGCTTTTCTTCCAGTAGAGCATCTCGCTCTCCTCGTAGCGTTTCAATGGTTGCTTTGAGTTGCTCCATCTCGGCAGGGTCAATCCGGTCGTACTTGGATATGATGTCCTGAGTTCGCTTTTGCCAACGGTCGCGATCTTCCTGTAACAAACGCATCTCGCCTTCTGTTGTCTCTTTGCCATGCTCGAGCTCGCGAATCTTATTCTCGAGGGGCTGGATCTGCGACATGAGTTCCTCAACACGCTGGGTTTTCTCGGTTAGCTGGGCTTGAGCCTGGCGAGCTTCGTTCCGCAGAGTGATGCTACTTTCACGGAAAAGATTCAGTTCGTTCAACTTTTCCATAAGGTCCTTATGTGCCATTGAGCTCCGGCTTCCATCTGCATGGAGGCGACGTTCCTGGTCAAGCTTTAGTCTGCTCTCATCAAGTTGCGATTGTGTGTAGTCCAGTTGCTGTTGGAGTCGCTTGGCTTCCTGGACCTTGAGCTCATATTGTACCTCGACAATTTCCTTTTCACGTCTCAAGAAAGCATTCAGCTCACGTAGCCCATCGGCAGTTCGATCGTAGGTTGAGTCGGTAGCGGGAGAACCACCATCTCCAGTATCATTCAACGCGGACCGACTTTGCTGAAGTGCAGTTATCTGCGCCCCGACACCTTCCAGTTGCTGGTGGAGAAGCTTGTTCTGGGCATTGACATCGTCGCGACGAGATCGCAATTCAGCCAACTCCTGTTCCAATTGCTGCCGCCGTTCTTCCCAAGAACTTTCACTCTGACTCAATGCAACTCGTGCAGATTCAGCATCGGCCTTGAGACCAGCCGACTCCGTCTTCAATTGGTTGTGCTCAGCACGCAAGTTTTGAAGAAGCTTTGCTGCTTCGGCATGTTTGACCAACTCATTTTCATAGTCTTGCTGGGCTTTGGTTGCAATGGCTGCTTGTGCACGAAGGTCTTGTTGATGGAACTGGGCAGCAGTGGCATGTCGTTCGTCTTCGTCCTTTAGTCGAGTTATTTCTTGCTCCAGAATTGCTCTCCCTTCCTCGGCCTGTCTTGCGACCTCGGATTGTTGGTTTCGCAGAAGGGTCAATTCGTTGTTAGTAGTGGCAAGCTCAGTGGATATGTCGTCGATACGTTGCTGTAGCTCCCGAATCTTGGAATCCTTCTCCTCAATGATACGATCCATTTCCTCACGGTACTGATCTTGCGTGGCATTGAGACTCTGGAGCTCCTCTTCGGACGATTGGCTGATGGATTTGTATTGCTCCATTTGACTCCTGGTACTCTCAAGTTCCGATTTAGCAAGGTCGAGATCTCTCTTGAGCTCTGAGTTTTCCAAAGCCAGCTCTTGTTCTCGATCTGCCTCCTCTTGAGAGACCTCTCCATTGTCGTTAGCTGCTGCCTCTGTAGTTACATTGGATCTTGTGGTTGGCCGTGGTTGGAGTAACTCCACTCGCTCCTCTGCGCTCTTGAGTTCAATCGTTAATTCGTCAACACGAGCTTGAAGGTGATCGCGGGTTGTTTTGGCGGCTACTAATTCCTCGCGCACCTGACCCAAACTGCTAGCAAGATCATCAATACGCTTTTGGTACTGCTGAGAGTCATACTCCTTCCGAAGCTGTGCCTTCTTGTTATCTTCGACTTCATCGCTTAGCTTGCGCTTTGTCGTGGATAATTCTGCTTCCAATCCTTCAACTTGGCTCTGAAGTCTTCGTCGCGTTTCAGACTCCGAAAGCTCCCTTTCGTTTTGAAGTGTCTGTTGGTTTGCAATCAGATTATTCAAGCGTGTGCGTTCATTCATCAATCCTTCGTTATCTTGGCTAAGTCGGTCCTGGATATCCTTCCACAATTTCTTCTCGGCCTTTAGGTTTGCGTTTTCGTTACGCATACTCTCAACGAGGCCCTTGGCTTCGATGAGATCCTCTGCGACCTGCTGCGTTCGAATATCTTGCTTGGCAGCTGCTTCTGATAGGGTCTGAGAGCGCTTTTGCAATTCTGAGTTTTCATTCTGCAACATTGTGTAGTTGGCGTGCAGCATCTCGTATCTCTCATTGGCGAACGTGAGCTGGCTACTAGTCTTTGCAATCTCAGCCTGAAGTGCACCCTTTTCTAAGGCAAGCTTCTCCGTTTGATCCTTCAATGTCTTGCGATCAATGGATTGCTCTTCTCTGTATTGGTCGAAATGGGCCTGTAATTCTCTCAGCATTGTAGGATAGTTGGTGCTGCTTCCCGGGGGCTGTTCAATCGTAGACATGACTCCATTCTGGTTTCCATCAACAGATTGACCAAACATGGAAGCAAGATCAGAGCCTGGTGGCATTTGTCCGCGGTGTTGCAGCATGCGGCGGAACATATCTCTCTCTTTGATGTAGCTTTCTGACCGAGTGAGTGTAGATTGAAGTTCGTCTTTGTAGTTCTCAATCTTGGCCTGGAGAATTTGAACCTCTTCGTGGTCCTTCGCTGCTTGATTTTTTGCTGCCAAAGCCTCCTCACTCTCCATCTGTTGTCCAAGCTGCCGGGTGATTTTAAGAAGCTCCTGATTCTTCTCCTGAAGCTCTGAAACATTTCTAAATACCGTCAAACGTTGGGTAATAAATCGATCAGTATCAGTAAGACCTTCAAGAGACTCTTCGCTGACTTCCCCACGAGCCATTCGTTCCAAATGTGATCGCTCAGACACGCTTAGTGCCTCTAAGCCTCTTTCTCTTGCGTCCAACTCGCAGAGAAGCAGCTTGATTTGGGCACTGAGGTCACGCAGCTGTTGTTGAAGAATTTTGGACTCTGCTTGAGCCGTAGAAGCTTCGCTTTCAGCTTTTCGAAGGTCCTTCTTGGCACGGTCTCTCTCCGTCCCTGTCTGGTCTACAAACTTTGACATCTGCACCACCTCCTGTTGCAGACGTTCGTGCTCATTAGTCATTTCCTCCCATTCTGGCCCCTTGGCTTCTAATTGTTGGAGTATATCATCCATCTCGCTAGTCAGACGTTGGTTTTTCGACTTCTCAGCCGCCAACTGACCCTTCACTTTATACAACTCATCGATAGCTTGAGTCGCAGTAATGGTCGTCTTACTTCTGACCGAACCTGGCGTACCAAAATGGGCAGGTGATCCACCTCTGAAAACAGAACCATTGAGTCCTTGGCGTGGTGTTGCTGGAGTTCCAGGACGGGATTGGGTAGATTCTAATCGGATTCGTGCTTGGGCAACCTCGCCCTCTAATTCCGCAATTCGATTTTCGGCTGCCTCTCGTTCTTGTCGCTCAGCCTCAGCTTCTTGTCGACATCTACCGACCTCCTCTGCTGCGTCATCCTTGGCTTTCTCAAGGCCAGCTTCTACCTCCTTTAGTCGACTACGGGCTGTTTCCGTTTGTTGGGAATGTAGCTCAGCAAGTCGATTTGCGCTTTCCAACTCTTGACGAAAGCTTTCTTCTGTCTTGGCGGCGGCTTCCTGTAATTGTTGAACCTTGACTAGAGAGTCCTCAGCCTTCTTCTGTACCTCATCGAGTCTGTTTCGAAGGGCCTGTTCCGTCTTCTTGAGAGCCTCAACATTTGCATTGGCATCCTCGTTCAGACGTTGAAGTTCGGCGATTCTAGCACCCTTCTCTTTTCGGAATTTTTGGGCTTCGGCACTCTTGGTCTTTAATTCGTTCTCGAACCACTCCGTGTTGCTCTTGGCCAATTCTACTTCCTGTTTGAGAGACTGTTCGCGGAATTTGGCGCTAGATGCTGCAGAGTTGGCGTTTTGTACGGCTTGTTGAAGAGTGGTGATTTGTTGGCTAAGCTCCAGGCCCTTCTGGTGTTGTTTTTGTAATTCTTGGGCTAAATTATCGTTGGCGGTAGTCTTGGACTCGAGAACAGCAACAGTGTCGCGATTGGCAGACTCGAGAGATGATATGCGGGATCGTAAGGTTTCGACTTCGGATGTTGAGGTGGTGGAAGAGGACTTCAACGTCTGGAGCTCACTTTCCAAGGATGATCGCGCATTTTCTATGGTACAGCGTTAGCATTGAAGCCTATTAAAATGGGCATCGCGAAAAAACAACCTTCTTCTTTCAGTTTTGTCCGCACTTCTTCAACGGTCTTCTGCGCCTTCTCAACACTGGCTCGCAACCCCTCTATGCGCGTCTCTGAGCTTCTGACGGCATTTTCCAGCTCTATATCGACACGAAGTTTGTCTGCCGCTAGAACATCATGTTCGCGCGCCTTTGTTGTGACCGCGTCGAGCACAGAGCGGACGAGGTCGGCAGTTGGGGCATCGAGAACCGCAGTGATATTGTCTTCTGAAATATTGAGGTACCCTGACAGGTACTCAACATCTAGTACTGCCGCAGCCATGATTAACAGCAGGCAGTCATGAAGGATGTCGCAGCTCCTAGACTTTGAGAGCTTGTCGATCGGGATAGGTATGGATTAGGTACTCCGTACGGACTGGCGGTCCTAGTGCGCTTCTGGCAAGAACGCGACGGAGCGGCAGTTTAGCGCATGGATATCTCGTATTAGGGCGTGAGATCGAGTGCTCAAGATCGAAATCGAAATCGTAATCAGGATGCGTGGCTCCTGTGTGGAGAGAATTGAAGAGTAAATAGAAAAAGAGAATTGTTGATGGGCATGGGCTTCGAGTTCTTTGAAGCTCAATGCTAGCCTACCAAGACGCTTTGCGCTAAACCTTAAACGTGTGACGCGCCAAGACTCCAGCGAAGAGTGCAGGTGAGGTGGAAATGTCCGCCCCGCTTGCCCGCCAGCGAGCCAGGCTACAGTAGTGCCAAGCAGTAAGGCTACTCGTACGCCGCAAAGGTGAACCTACGCCGATTCACCTCACCTCAACCTCGCAAGGTCTTCTTTGTGTTATGGACCTTCATTATTCACCCCTCCAACGCGCGCATGCTTGAGTCTTGAGCCTTGACGCATGACGCGTTGTGCAAACAGCGGCGCCGATTTATTCCTACCCACATCTCTCAAGTGCTTCGACCGACCCGTTGCTTTTGCCCTCGCCCTGACCTTCGCACTCGACATTCAACCCGCTGCATCTTCACACAGCAGCTAGCCCACTACGGAGGTACATCCGCCATCCCACTTCGTTTCCATCTCCATCTCAATCCCACCCCGTCCTCGTCCGCGGGACAATCGCAAGCACGATGTCTTCCTCCTATCTCAGCAAGCAGACGAAGCTCTTCAAAAGCGATGTGACTGCAGCTGCCGGCGGCGTCAGTAGTGCCAAACGCGCACCGGTCGTCAAGCAGCTCGCATCTGTCCCCTCTCCAGCACCTTCCAATGCGTCTGCCACCTCGAAATCCGAAAAAGACAACAAGCGCAAGCGCGAAGCATCTACACCGGTTCCTGCGAACACTGTCTACTCCCAACCTGAGAAGACAGGCTACGGTACAGAAGCCTTCACGCAAGTGACCTATGTCATCGACTTCCTCAAGAACAAGGACGAGCCCAAGACCTTCCACGAGATCCTACAATACCTCAGTCAGCACAATGCCGATGAGGGCCAAAAGAAATTGATTGCGCAAATTCTTAGGCGACATCAGCGAGTCACCTTCACACCCGACCCAAATGATGCGAGCTGGCATGCTGGCCATTTTTCCCACAAACCTCTAATCAATGTTCGAAACAAGACCGATCTGATTGCCTATCTACAAAAGAAGGCTGATGCTCAGGGGGTGCTTGTCAAGGAACTCAAGGATGGATGGCCAGATTGCGAGGAGGCTATCAATGAATTGGAGGCTGAAAATAGAATTCTGGTTACCAGAACGAAGAAGGATAATCATGCACGCATGGTCTGGAGCAATGACCCGTCTCTCGTTCATGCTGTTGATCATGAATTCCAAGCGATGTGGCACCAGGTGCAGTTGCCCTCGGTCGATGACACCGTTCGGTCACTCATCAACGCAAAGCAAAAGCCAGCCAGCGAGGATCCCAGCAAGCGTGCTCCCAAAGCTACAAAAGCAAAGGAGAAGAAGAAGAAGGCTCAACGAAAGGGTGGTAAGGTTACAAATACACATATGGCTCACTTGCTTGTTGACTACAAGGACAAGTACCACAAGTAAGGAACCTACCACACGGGAAAATAATCACAAAGTTACTGTTGTACTACCAGGTTGGGGGGGAATGGACATGGCATCTTTCCAATGGCGTTGGCGTTTTGTGTCTGGACTGGGCGTCCTTCTTGAATGGTAACAAAGGCGACTATTGTCCCACATGGGCTTTTGTGTTACACTACACAATCTACTAAGAAATGATATTGGGCATTCTTTTAATTCCTCCCCGGCATTTTCCAGCTTAGTGAAATTACATTTCGGATCCCCATTCAATGGATGGGAGCCGATGAACAATTTTGCCGAATGCAATGCCGCCCCGCATGATTTCTAATCATGGAAACTCCCGCCTCCACTCCCAGCAATTTGATAAGTAATCGTGTAATTCCTCAGAGTTCTCTGCTTCTCCAGTGTTCCCTATTGAACGACCATATATTCTCTAAGCGCTGCATCCTTCTTTCCTAGAACTACCGTAGATTTTTCAGTTGCATGTTCCGCCCCACACTCCCTAAAATGACGAAATTCAACATTGAGATGTAAGAATCCCACGTCCGATTGTTTGGGGACTTCTGTCAACCGCCGTATTCAAATCATCACTGGTAAAGACTATTGGCTAACGCAAGTTCAGAGTGAGCGACACGGTTTGTCCTTGGTGCTATGTTGGAAAGCAGAAGATGGATCGTGCCATCAAAGCCTACAAAGAGCAGCACCCCGAGTCCAACGATGAGTTTTCTACGACATGGAAGCCATTCTATCTTGATCCCACCGCTCCAAAAAAGAGTAAAACTGCCCATTCATTGCTCATTGCCCGTTTTGGTCTTGTAGACTAACGCTCTTCTGGCTAGGTGTCGACAAGATCGCCTATTACTCAAACAAATTTGGACCAGAGCGCATCGGAATGATGAACGAACGCCTTTCTCAAAGTAAAGCTCTTCTCTGCACCCATAGAACTTTCTTCTTGCTAACACGACTCCTCAGTTGGAAAGGAGGCCGGTATCGCCTTCAAGCACGGTGGTAGAACGGGCAATACAAGAGACTCGCACCGGCTCATCCAACTCGGGAAATCCAAATCTCCCGCCACTCAAACTCGCGTGGTTGAAGAGCTATTCCGTACGTATTTTGAGAATGAGGGTGACATTACCGATCACGAAACCATCAAGAAAGCTGCTGTGAAGGCGGGACTTGATGAGAAAGAGGTGCAGGATTGGTTAAGTACGGATAAAGGCGGGGAAGCCGTCGATATCGAGGTTGAGCAAGCGAGGAGATCTGGTGTTAGTGGAGTGCCAAATTTCACCCTTCAGGTATGTGTTCTCCTCCATCTCCTTGTCTCAGGCTGCTCCCCGAGTTTTGGGTTACAGTCTTCTCAATGCTGGAAATATTCTATATGTGCGCTTGATTGGAATACTGCCGGATATGAAAATACTAACTCAAAGATCCTTGTAGGGCAAGTACGAAGTAGGCGGCGCCCAGGACTCAAGTGTCTTTCTGAAATTATTTGAGAAAATCAAGGCGGAAAGCACCTAGACTTGCGGTGGTTACTTTGCACCGATGAAAAGGGAGATTTTATTACCTATGAAATGGGGTGTCGATTCATATTAGGAGATTGTCTTAATTCAAATCCAGTTGTACCACCGGCCCCACAACGAATTGGCAAGGTACTATAATGTTATTTTGCTGAAAGTAAGCTGGAACCAGAAGAGAACTTCACTTTTATTGAAATCGAGATGCTATAGAGATATCCTCAGAGAAAGTGGGGAAAGGGGGCTTTATATTTTCCTACAGACCCGAGACTGAACAGAATAGGAATGTAGTGGAAACATGCCCTCTTTGGCAGAAGTTTTTTGTTATATTCGCAGGAACTTACGAATGCTATTGGTGTCGTGACTAGATGGGTCGTAGTTATCAAAGCGGTAATTAATCAATATGCCCACTCATTCTTTTGTAAATCATACCTACCCCCTTGATCATACCTCCCAAATAAGGGGTAGTTTTATTAGTATCGTCTTGAAAGAGAGCTATCTTTATTCGTAGTATACTAAACGTTAATAGATAAAGTAAAGTAACCTACTCCTACTTATTCTTGTTCTAGTATTTCATTCAAGATAATCTTACTAGTTAAGCTAGCCTTTATTAGTACGCCAGCTGTTTTATGAAACTACGTCGTGATATTAGATATTGTTTATAATTCAGGGGTTAGTTTAGTTAATTACCGTTATGAAAATAGATATGAATTACATGGTAGAAAGTCAATATATGGCAGGATTTATAGTGAATGAGGATGAAGGCTTAGTAAGCTGGTAGGATATATCCTAGCCTACTACTGCCACATGCCTTTAACACTACCACCAATATCCACCATATCGTCAGCTACACTTTTGTAAGCTCTTTTGTGCTCTTTTGTGTCCTCTGTTCTCCCTTTAGTCCTCTAACGATTCCTACAGTCGAACTAGGGCGATACATTCAGGTGCGAGGATAGTAGTAGTACTGTACTAGAACAAACGCCCGATTTACTCTGTTTGGGCTCGATTATTAACTACCGACATACTCTACGACAGTATAGCAGATGTAGGTCGGAATAGGATATTTGAATTGGGTTCGCCAGGCAAGGAGGGCTCTCTGAGTATGGTTTTAGCCTAAAAAAGGTATTCCCACGCTTGTTACACAAATATAAGAGGGGTGGATATGTATGCAGGGCAGGTAGTGGATATCTACAAGGTAGGACAGTTAGGATATTAGGTCTTTAGCGGTAGATATGCCTACTTGTCAGAAGAGATAAGGATAGTCCTCCCTTGTTTCCTTGTCTCCTTTGTCTTATTCTTAGTTTTCCCCCTTCCCCCTTTTATTTTGTAGCTACTTCCTTTCGCGCTACTTAATACAGCTAAGGGTACTTATACTCCGCTTTCTACTATATGTGGGCGAATTATAAGCTCTTAAAGCTAGCCAGTAATACAAAAGAAAACTAATAATAAGCCTTATTTAATTGATCACTAATATAATATATACCAACTAACGATTGAACATAAATAGCAGGATTTATAGTGAATAAGGATGAAGGCTTAGTAAGCTAGTAGGATATATCCTAGCCCACTACTACTACATACCTTTAACACTACCACTAATATCCACTATATTGTCAGCTACACTTTTATAAGCTCTTTTGTCCCACCTACATTCCCCTCGCTAGAAGGCTCGCCTTACGATTTAGGAGGGTTTTTAGACCGAGTTCGTTTATACCCCTGAAAGGGGTATGTTTCGCCCTGCTCTATACTTTGTGTTTCACCAGATAGAGCCTTCGAATTGGTCTATAATGTAGTCGAAGTCTAAGAGGTGCTTGTTTATTAGCTACGTGCTTGTTTATTAGCTACGTGCTTGTTTATTAGCTACGTGCTTGTTTGTCCCACCCACATTCCCCTCGCTAGAAGGCTCGCCTTGCGATTTGGGAGGGTTTTTGGACCTTGTACTTCGTGTTTCGCTAGATAGAGCCTTTTAATTGGTCTATAATACGGTCGAAGTCCGACTACTTTAGTTAGTTAAACCTGCTCCCGTAAGGGACGCGTAGCCGAGGGTGCTTATACTCCGCTTTCTACTATATGTGGGCGAATTATAAGCTCTTGAAGCTAGCCAGTCATACAAAAGAAAACCAATAATAAGCCTCATTTGATTGATTACTAATGTGACGTGTACCGACTGACGATTGAACATATATAAGTAATTAAGGCTACGGCAAATATTCCAACGCTTCTTTGATATGGAATTGAATACCGGTATTCCAAAGGAATCAGGATAAGGCCTTGGAATTTGGAATTCCAAAGGATATATACCTCACGTTTTAAGTAATAAGAGAGCTCTATAATTTTATAAAGTGAGAACTTAGATTGTACCTATTACCAACGCCCAATTAGTCATCGTCGTCTTTTCTATAACTCTAAAGCCTAAATCTCTCCTTCTATTGATTCTTTTAATATGTCCTTGGATATAATACCCTAATCGTGAAGGCAAATTATCTAAGTGGTAGTAGGGCTAAACGTAGGCTTCCTATTGGTCGCTCGGACCGGAACTACTATTTTACGGATCACGAGATAAATTCTAATTGGAATTCCAAATATTCTACGCTTTTGAATAGCATATTCCAATGGCTATACTATTTGAAATGGAATATTCTATAGAGGGGTCTTGGAATGGAGTGGAATTTCAAACGCCGATCGTTAAACAGAAAACAAGGTGCAAGAGTGTAAGTGAGAATACGAAGTAAAGCAGGCTGAATCCGATGCGATCATGCGCCACAAGTCTAAGAGAACACGGTTGTACGAGGTAATAAGACAAAAATGAAGCAAGGAAAGACGCTTCAAACTCCTGAGTCGGCCTTCCTTAGGTGGTGCGTTCTAAGAGATGGAAGAAACAGCCTCGACGTCATCTACTGGGAATCCATGTAGTACTGTAGGCATATATGCCTGTTATAGTTTATGTTTTCTTCATTTCTTGCGAAGGCAATGATCAGTTAATTCAGTGTCAAATCCAAATAAAACACACATCTAACTCTAACAAAATATATAGGGAATTAATAATGATATAACTACAACCTCCTGCAAATCGCCTCTTGCGGATACCAGCTGCTCTGATTGCAAAGTCGAACCAAAATCGGATGGCAGTGTACGTTGTAGAAGTTCTGGGATATCAATTGATCCTCTCAAGGTATATTGTTCTCGGTCCTTGAGTTTGGATGAGCGGATGCTGATCATAAGACGGAATAGTGGCTTCAACAATGCACGAAAGACGGTGCTTCAGGAGCATCTGGAAACTCAATAGGATAGATAATCCTGGATCAGGAAGAGCTAGTCTCTTTTCTCTTCTAGAAATAAGAAGCGATGGACACAAGATGAAGTGAGAAGATTACGCAAGAAATACCGAAGCTAAGTTTGGGAGAGACCAGTTTGGCACTCCTCTGGATTTTGAAGAGTGTGAGAGAGGCGAGCTTTGCTCTGTACACCCCTTGGTTATATAGACATTATCCTAAAGACCTCACACAACTAAATCAATTATACAAATAGTTTGGAACAGTTGTTACTTTTTAATTTTAATTGTACTAGGTGAAATAGGACAATTAAGTTACTTGTGCCAGACTTTTAGTATAATATGTTTTGAAAGCGTGTACAGAGTAACCCTCGCCTCTCTTATTGAGTCTTTCTATGACATACTAGTAAACACCACTATAGCTTCTGGCTTATTCATCAAGAAGAGCGTGGTATGTACCAAGAACGATACCTTTACCCATGTTTTTACTGTGAACGTATGAATAAGGAGGAAGGCTCAACGTCGAAGGGCAATCTTAAGAAATTGTATCTCAAGAGTTAAGCAGAAGGGATGTCGCAGTCATTCATCCTCAAATCCCTGTGGGATGAGATGGAAGTGGATTACCTATATGGGGTTTACGGGTTGTGAGAAACATTCGCAGATAGAACTGCAGAAGAATGAAAAGAAAGTACACCTGATATGCACCGCTTAGTAACCTTGGAACCAATAGGATTAAGCCATTAGTCGCTTAAACCGGGGGAGGTAACGAAAATGTACAGATACAAAGCCTAGTAGCATAAACCAACGAAGACAGATTGTATATCAACTGAAAAGACCTGAACAAACACAAATGAATTTATTAGACTGAAGTTAGCAGTTAATACTATTGATAATCGGCCATACTACTTCCCACTCATTTCACACGCTCCCTACTCTGTTCTATCGCTCAACAAATACTTCAATTCAATATAGTAACTTCGCTAAGTCAGACTATCTACAACTAGAACAGAATCTAGACTCCAAGCCTAACCAAGTCTATAGTATTCCCTCAAAGCCCTATATATATATAGATAGTCCTATATATAAGGATATCCTCGGTTATATCCTTACTAAACCTGCCCCCATGAATATCCTTATATCCAAGTTTGTATCCAATTTTTCAAGTTTACGATTTCCCATCTAAACCACGATTTACGGGAACAAGCAATTCTTCAAGTGCTTACTTCTACTTCATCCCAGTCTCCCAGGCGCAACAAACGTTAAAGTCTAGCCGAGTTCTTACCCTGCATTGCACTAGATAATCCCATGTCAACCCAGAGTTCGTTTGTCACGTCTGGGATGAAGTATCTTAAAAAGCTAAAAATAAGCTTTGGCCCATGGGCTTCCGTAGGTTCCGAATAGTTGGACCGAGTAATGCCCAGACGCGCTACAGGCAGTCGTGTCGACTTTACTACTGTACCCAAGTAGTGCCAACGTCGAAACATGTGCATGTCTGGCTTGGAATGCACATCCAGGGTGCGAGCAAGGGTGCATCCAGTAACTCAAATTCAAAAAGATTAGTTGAACTTCCCCCCTACATTGTTTAAATGCTGATTCCTGACAGCTTCATGCAAGATTCGGACGGCGAAACTACCCTGCGCCCCCCAAAGAATAAAGTTCACGATGATTAGCGATTAATCAGGGGGAAGGAGGGTATATCTATGCGACTTCGAGGGATATATAAACCCAACCATCCTCCCCTTCTGCCCCACCATCATCTTTTTCTATCTCATCCATTTACTCTTTATATATCTACATACTTTCACCATTAGCAACCACATCTCCAGGCTTACCTTCGAACAAAACAATCAACGAAAAATGTATTTCTCAGCCGCAAAGGTCCTCGCCCTCGCGTTCTTCGCTGGAATAGCAGCAGCACACGGACAGCTCGCACATTCATGTTTCGATAACGACGATTGTAGAAGTTATTGCACAACAGGACCGAAAACCTGCGAGTACGTGTTTGTTTCGTAACTCTGTTAACACTCTTTCCTTGCTATTCCCCTTATGTCAAAAGATACACAGAGCCTTTTGCTAATAGTGGATTCAAATTATAGTAACGGTATATGCAACTGCAACCTTTAAAAAAAGATACTGTAGTTGCTCCCGAGTTAGGTTCGATACACTTGGGAACCTCGAAATGATTGGAGGCCAAGGATTGTTCAGTGGGAGTTAGCAATTATCCTGAAGTACGGTCATTTGTAATTGGTCTAGAAAGGAGAACGGGTAGGCCATACGTTTGCAGGCCACCACAATGCTACTATAGTACCAATTTTCAAACAAATACATATCTCCAAAACCCAACTTCTGAATCCAAAGTGTGAATGTCTCTGGTACAAGGTAGGTGTCTTAGAGTTAATTTTTAAGGGAATTCATGCCGCAAGTGCTATAAAAAAGCGCAAATTTCATGGTGAACTTATACGAGTGTAAAATTCACTTTTGCGCTTATTTTAGACATTCACAGTTGTAATAGGGTTTCAAAAGGTACAGCCAGTGTAGTTTAAAGGGATTTCGGTATAGATAGAGTACCTTATAAGGTATCTATACTTTAGACCCTAAAGTCGCGTCGGAATAGTATATTAATAATTAGATTTTTAACGTAATTACTAAGGTGTTCTAAATATACTCCTAAACTAAATAGTAAATCCTTTACCTTAAATTATATAAGTTAATATAGTAGGAAGAGGTAGAGAATATAGATTACTATCGAAAAGTAGTATTATAAAAAAAGAGAGGAGAAAGTAGAAGGTAAAGCAAGGTTAAACAAGTAGTAAATAATTATTAGCGCGACATTTAACTTACATAGCCTTTTTTAGAATATATTAATATATTTAGGGACTAACTAATTAAGCGAGGGCATATACTCGTATAACCAAAGTATTTCCTCGCTTTTGTCCTTATTTCTCTCTCTCTCTCTCTTTCTCTATAGCGAGAATATAATAATAAGAGAATAGGAGAATAGATAGTACGGGTAGTAGATATATATATAGAAATAGCCTTTTATATAAGAGTAGAGATATAGGGGTATTAGCATAGTACCTAGTTTACGATTAACAAAATACGGTTTAATTATAGTTCTATCTGTCACGTGTAACACGTAACACCCAATCTCAGTATAAGAGTCTCAGGAGAGACTCTTAAAGCCGTTGTGTAGGCTAGAACTCGTATCGCTTCGTATACGCGGGGAGCCGGCACCGAGAGCCGCACCGAGAGCCGCATGCGTACATGAGCCTTACCTGCACGTATATAGCTCTTTATACCTACGTAGTCGTATATATATATGTTAGAACAATATAAAAATAAGACCGATTTATAGAGTTAATTAAGTACTATCTTATCCTTAAAAATTATACGTTTCTAACTAGTAGAAGTACTACTATATAGGCGTAAAGAGCCGTATATATATAGTCGAGTTTTAGTATTCCTACTTAACCTACTCTTTCCTTCCTAATATAGTAGGTCTTAGAACGCTTTACCTAATATAGTAGGTCTTAACCTTAGTACGTTCTAGCCTATATAAAGGATTCTAGAGGGTCTTTAGGGATCCGAGGAACGAGGAATAAATCTATATTAACACGAGAGGAAACTAGATTACGTAACACCCGTTAATATACATAAAGCTATGCCTAGGCTACCTAGAATACTCATACTTTTATAACCTATATAAAATACACCCTTCTAGGAAACACCTCTATAATAATTAGTAGTAATATATAGTACTAGACTTTTATAACTAATAAGTATTATAAAAGTTACTAGAGGATCCTTTAGCTCTAATAAACTAGATAAGATAGTACCTTAAGTCCGACTAAAACTAATACTAGCTAAAACGATTGTTATAAAACCTTATACTTTATAATTGTTCTAAAACTCTCTATATAAAAATACCTCCCTCGCCTTTTCTAACCCTTTATAATCGTTTTCCCTCTATTATCTAATTCCTTGAATTCCTTAAACTCCTTAAACTCCTTAAACTCCTCGAATCCTTATCCCCTTAAGTTACTAGAGATATAGGAAGGTACTACCTAGTAGGTAATATTACGACTTTTATAACTTAGGAAAGAAGGACTATACTACTAACTAAATAAGTAGGAGCGCCCTAGATAGGGTATAAGAGATAAGAAACTTTACTAAAGATTATAATATTACGGACTATATAATCGAAGTTAAGTACTAGGTAGTTTGATTCCTTACTTTAATATAATACCTAGGTAATATAGTTATTACTAAATATTTAGAAGAGTAAGTAATATTACTATACTTGTTCCTAAACGCCTTTATAGAATTTAAACGATATAAGGAACCTACTTTCTAGCTCGAGATTAGTAGACTCTTAGAAAACTACCCTAAATACCTTAAGGCTACTATTAATTCCTATTAATCTATAGTAGGAGGAGAGGTATTTACTATCCTAGACGTCCCTTTCGACTAAGTCGACTCTAGTATAAAACAAAAAGTATTATAGTACTTCTAAGTACTAGAGTTAAGTAAGGATAGTAATAAGGATAAAGAACTAGTATAATAGTATAAGAAGAATATTACCTAATAGTCTAAACGGACTTCGAGCTTATAAAAGCTACTTATCTCGCCTAGTATAAGAGAGCTGTTAGTAGCGAAATCCCCTAGCGATATAGATTCTATAATCTATACTAATCTAAGGATAGTATTATAATTAGTAGACCCTAGTAAGAGGAGCGGAGACCCCGACTTTTATAAAGAACTATAATAGATAAAGAGATTATAGGAGGTATAAGCCGCTTAAATTTAGAGGCTCTTAAAAACCCTAAGTAATACAAATAACCGCGACGAAACTAGCGCGATATAAGAGGGATCTAGTAGACCTAGTAGCTTAGGAGGAAATACCCTAGGCCTAGGTAGACTATTCTACGTAAATAACTTAGAGTTTAATAACTCTTTAGTAAAGGTATTAGATATAGACTACTTCTATCTAGATATACCCGTAGACTAGAAAACAGGAAACTTAGTAGATAAAAAAGGGAAGATTTAGTATTAAAACGTTTTTACTTTTATAAATCGAGTTAAGGTTATATACCTTACAAGGGATACTAAGCTTATAAAGAGTAATATTAACGTATATCTCCGTGGTAAGGTAGAACTATAGTAGAACGTCTAACTAGAGGATATAGTATAGCTTAAGATCCTTATATTACCTAGACTAGATAGCTTTATAAAGTAGCTCGAGAAAAGATTTAAACTACTACTATTAAAAGTATAGACTATATATAATAATACTTAATCTTAGTATAAGAGTCTTAGGAGAGACTCTTAAAGCCGTTATATAGGCTAGAACTTATATCGCTTTGTATACGCGGGGAGCCGGTACCGAGAGCCGTACCGAGAGCCGTATACGTATATAAGCCTTACCTATACATATATAGCTCTTTATACCTACGTAGCCGTATACGTATATGTCGGAATAATATAAAAATAAGACCGATTTATAGAGTTAATTAAATACTATCTTATCCTCGAAAATTATACGTTTCCGACTAGTAGAAGTGCTACTACGTAGGCGTAAAGAGCCGTATACGTATAGTCGAGTTTTAGTATTCCTACTCAACCTACTCTTTCCTTCCTAATATAGTAGGTCTTAGAACGCTTTACCTAATGTAGTAGGTCTTAACCTTAGTACGTTCTAGCCTATACAAAGGATTCTAGAGGGTCTTTAGAGATCCGAGGAACAAGGAATAAATCTATATTAACACGAGAGGAAACTAGATTAAATAATACTTATTATATAATAAACGACGCTTACTTAAAAAGATTACCTTCTAAGTATATAGTAACTATATAATTTATAGCCTAGGGTTATAACTAAGGGCTTAATAAGTTCGAAGTAGTAATTTAAGCTTGGTTATACTTAGATCTATAATTATATAGATAGATCCTAGAACTAGTATAAGGGATAATAATCTTAGAGTTTATAAGTATCCTATATTAAAACTAAGTAAATTAGTTTAATAAATATAGAACCTAGAGACTTCCTACAAAGAATAACTTTAATAACTTTAGTAATAACTACTATTAGTCTAACTAGCGTTTTATAGGAAATACTAACTATTTCTTAGCTAACTAGTAATATATATAGAAGCTATAATAGTAAAACATAGGATTATAAAGACTATTACCGGTAGCGCCTAAACCGCTTATACTTCCCGCGCTATTAAACGCGTTAGCTAGGACGAAACTAGTTTCTAGTAGCCTAGGCTAATTCTAAAGAAATTAATATAGAAGATACTAAAAGATATACCTCGCCTCTCTAGAAGAAGAGAAGTAATCTACCTAAGAAATACCCTAAGTATAATACGTATAGGAACTAGAAGCCGATAAAGAATAAGACGACTTACGTCTATAGGTATACCTTACTAAAGTAACTAAAGACGTAACTAACGCCTTTTATACTATAGAGGACAAGAAAGAGATAGAGAACGAATCGGAGCTATCTTATACGTTCTTTATAGGTATACTTGTAATAAGAGAGTTATAGGGCTATAAGTGCTAGATATATAAAGAGACCTTCTTATCCGGGAATAAACTATTTAGCTATTTAACTAAGTATTATAAGGCTAATATATAGGCTATAAATTTACGTAAACTAGAATAGATTATAGAACAAATAAGCGAGGCCTTTAAAATAAGCGAGCTACTTAAGATTATCTTTACTACGGATAGTATAAATATTAGTACTAGTATAGCGTATAAAGGATATACTTTTACTATAGCTAACTATAAACTAGAAAAGGACGTAATTCTTAAGAGAGTATACTTTAATATAGGCTACTCGGTATTATCGATTAGTACCGCCTTTTACAAACGATAAGTACTACCTAAACGTTGTAAGATACGTAAAATAGTAACGCTACTAGTTATAGGTAGGTTTAAGGGAACGAGATATATATTAGTTAACTATATAATCACTACCCTATATATCTCGGGAATAAATAAGGATAGTAAGGAATATAAAGCGATTATTACTACTAAATTCTACCTAATCGAGGGACTCGGCTATAATATACTAGTCGGTACTAACGTAATTTACCTATAAAAGATAAACCTTATTCTCTTATAATCGAAGATAGAAATAGGTAGCTATAGCGTTATAGTAGAAATCTTAACTAGAGTAAAGCCGGGAAACTAAGTAAAATATACGGTTTATACTAAAGCTACTATAATAATTATAGCTTTCTTAATAACGGTTTTACCTATATATTAAATTCTACGAGTAGAATAAGACTTCTTCTTTAATCTACTAAGCTATATAGGAGTGTCTTTCTATACGTACCTAATAGACGAGTATATTATAGGGGTCTTTATAAAGAATAAGACAAGCTTACTTATTACTATTTATAGGAATAAAAAGGTAGGAAACCTCTTCGAAATAGACACCAAGTATAATATAAACGCTTTAGTATTCTAGGGTAAAACCGAGGACTTTGTAAAACTTATAAAAAGAAGTCCGACCCGACCTAGTTAGTTTACAAAAGTAGTAGTATTAGCCCTAGCTTTAACGAGCGTGTTTTCCCTAAATACTATAGTAGCGACCTTAAAGAATACAGAGGTTATAAATTTAACTCTACTAAATAGAGTAACGATATATAGTAATAATAAAAAGGTAGTAATTACTACTAATATTATAAATTCCTATATAAACGTCTTTATAGACTAAGGTAGCTAAGTTAGAATACTATAAGAAGAATAGATAACTATTCTACTACGAGAGGACTAGGAATCCCGACTACCTAAAGCTACTCGAGTCTACTTATATAACGCGGAGAGTAAGAAGCTTATTAATAAAATATTTAATAAGCTATACTAATAAGACTAAATAGAATAAATAATAAAATAAATACCTTTCTTATACTTAGTATTTATAGTCTAGAAGGTAGCGAAAAACGCGAATAGCTCTCTTATAAAGAAAGGTTACGTAGTTATTAATATCTAGGGTCTTAATTAAATAGGACTCTAAAACCTTTACCCTATACTACTCTAAGATAACATAATCTACGTAATATAGGGGTATAAATATATTATAGTAGTCGACTACGTATCTTTCTTCTACTAATAACAAGTAGCTCTTAAAGATTATAAGAAGCTTATAGTAGTTTTATACTAAGGCTAAGAGTTCTTTAAGGTTCTAGTTATAGGCTACTTTAACTTACTAAGCTATATACAAAGACAAATAGACTATATTACTTAAAAGTTTTATTTGTTCGTATAAGCCTATATAAATAACGTAGTAATCTTCTTAAAGACCTTTAAAGAATATATAGCCTATCTATAGTAAGTGTTCGACCTATTCTAAGATTATAATATTATAATTACTCTTAAGAAGTTATTTATTAGTTTCTTGTTAGTAAAGTTACTAGGGTAGTTCGTAGACTTCTTTAGCCTTTTAATATCCTAGGATAAGATTAACGTAATTATAAAGATTACCTTTCTAGAGACTCTAGGCTAACTAGAGAAGTACCTTAGTCTTACTAGATAGCTATACTAATACGTTATAAACTATATAGTAATCTCTAAACTATTATAGGATAGGAAAACTACCCTACTAAAAAAGGCGCTATTAAGCGGAATAGCTTAATTAAATTATATAAGTAGGACGAAAATTACTAACCCGATAGAAGCGAAGAAGTTCTTATTCTAGATACTATAAGCCTAGCTATTAAAGCCAACTTACTTATACTACGCAAATCCTAAGAGGAGACTATTTATTAACCTAGACGCCTCTAAAGAGTTCGGCCTAGGTATAGTTATATACTATATAAAGGATACTAGGTTCCTATAAGGAATAAATAATACGAGAATACTACTAAAAGAATAGTACCTAGTAAGAGTAAACATTAAGCCGATTATATTCTTATCTTAAATACTTAAACTAGCTAAAACGAGATACTAGCTAACCGAGCTTAAGGTAGTAGGTATTATATAAGCGTTACAAAAGGTAAGATACTTAGTCGAGTATAGCTAGTATAAAACACGTATCTATATAGACTATAGCGTAGCGTTATAGATTTTAAAGTAATCCGACCTTATAACGACTATAAGTATAGATAGATTAAACCTATAATTAGTACGCGCTTTAGAGTATATATAGCGTTTTAACCTCGAGTTAGTATACTAAGAGGGGAAATCTTATCTCGTTCTAGACACCCTCTCTTATCTAGCGAGCTTAAATATAAACTAAATAAAGAATAGAAAATATAACAATAGTAAGCTAGATATACTAGACTTAGAACACCTAAAAGATATAAGAGACTTAGATATAGCGAATATTACCGTAGTATATAACGTAACTACTATATTAGTTAAAATTTTAGATAAGCTCTTAGGAAGAATTAAGAAGGTATATACTTTTAATAAAGTAGTATAGAATATTTTTATATAACTTAAAGCGAATAATAAACTTAGGGAAAACAAGGTATCTCTACTATAGACTATTAGAGATAGCCTACTATACTATCTAGGAGATATTAAAAGACTATATTTACTAAACGATACTATAATTTTAAAGGAAGTGCTTAACGTTATATATAGTAGTATATATATAAGAGTAAATAAGATAATCAAAAGACTTAGCTCCTATTAGTATATATAAAAAGTAATAAGATACGTAAAGGACTATATTTCGAACTACTAATAGTACTAACGAAAACAGACCTATCGTTACTATCCTTATAGGAATCTCTAACTAATTATAAGTCTACTATACCCTTTCTATATACTTATAATCGACTTTATTCTCGCTCTACCTAAGTTAACTAAGGGGTTTAATATAGTTCTCTTAATTACCTATAAATTCTTAAAGTAAATTACTATAGTACCTAAGAAAGATATATATATAGTATAGTAGTAGGCTAACACTTTTTTCGAACGTCTATTTCTAACTAACTAGGGTATACCTAAAGTAATCCTCTCTAACTAGGACCTAAAATTCCTATTAGATCTATAGAAGGGAATCTTTTAAAGCCTAGGAGTATTACTATTATTTAGTATAGCGTACTACCTATAAACTAATAGCTTATTAAAGAGAATAAACTAAATAGTAGAAATCGCGCTATAATTCCTTATAGGCTACTTATTAGACTACTTAGAAGTAGTAAAATAGCCGAGCCTACTACTAAAAATATAAAACAAGTTTAATAATATAGTATTAGTAGTAATAAGAAAGATACTAAATAAAATAGTTTATAGCTTTATATTAAATTTTACTATAATACCTAGTAAATATAGAAAACATACTTCTCGCCTAATTATTATAACTAGAATTAAGGTAAGGGACGTAATTAACTATATAAATATAAATATAAAGAGCGTATATAATAGAAAACATATACTATTATTCTTTAAAGTTAGCGAATAGGCGCTACTTAGATTATATAAAGGTTATAATATCCTATTAGTATAAAAGTCTAAGAAGTATAAGGACTAATATACTAGACTATTTAAGGTACTATAACGTATTAGCCGCTTAGCCTACTATTTATAGCTCTTAGAGTATTAGAAAATCTATAATATATTCTTAGTAGTATAACTCGAGCCTTACCCGGACCTAGTAAAAGACCCTTATAGACGTAAATATCTAAGGTAATAAGAAGTAGTATATTTAAATAATAGTATTCTTAAATAGAAAATCGAGAGGATCTTAAATAAGCGAGTAATATAAAAAGGAAAAGGTTAGAGTACCTAATACCTTATTCGCTAGGTAGTATAATATTCGGTGTTATAGTAGCCTAGATATTCGGGTTGTTCGAATTAGGTACCTACCTTATATAATTACCCCTCGATTCAAGGTATATAGCTAGAGCTTCTCCTATACAAATTTAAGTACGCTATTTAGTCTAAGCTAAAATACTATATATAGTAGTAATACTTTTATTAGTAGGAACTCTTTATTAAACTCTTACTAACTCTTCTATAATAGGATTCGCTCGAGGTTATTAGTAAGCTACTAAGTAGTAAATTAATAACTAAAGGTATTCTAAGCTTATTAAAAATAATAAGGTATACTAAATAGTATTACTTAGGATACTAGCTACGTAAAAGTAGAGAATAGGACTAGACTAATTATCTCCCTATCTTTTACTCGCTCGATCGAGCTATATTCTAACAATCGAGCTCTATAGCGTTTAAGGCTAGGAGATACTAAGTCTAAGCAAGGGAAGTAATAACCCTTGAAACTTAGATTATAAGGCAAGTTAAGTTATATTCCTACTACTTATAATAGTTCTCCTCTTCGCTAATAATACGTATACCTATTACCTACTTAATCTAAAGAGATTCTAAGGAATTTAGGTAGAAAATAATACAACTTCTAAAGGGGAAGCGCTATAAAGACCTACTTACTTAGTAAACTTTTCTAGTATTATTCTAGAATACTACGCTAATAGTACGTTATTTAGGATTCTATAAATCTTAAATTAATAACTTATCTTAAGTAAAAAACTATCTTAAATAATTATATTATTAACTATTTAAACCTCCGGATATTTTAGCTATAAAAGATAGNATACTTCTTTATTATAAACTCTTTTATTATAAACTTCTTTAAAGAACGCTTCTTTTATACTATAATAAGATAGAATTAACTAATTAACCCCTTCCTAACTAAGGTTAGTAACAACTTACGTAATAAGAACTTACTAACCTCTAGACTAGGCTTAAATAGATAGAAATCGACTCGGGAGGAAACTTATAATAACTTATAAGACTTCTACCCCTAGGTTCGAGACCTATCTTAAGAGCCCTTACTACTTAACCTAAGGGACGAACCTTAGTCGCCGACCCTTAAAGAAGAGGATAATTAGTATAGGCTATATCTAAAAGCTCTTATCGAACCTCTTATATAAGCTAGAGAAGTAAGAGTATTTAACCTTAAGTAGAAAAGGACTATAAAGATTACTAATTAGTCCTTAACTACTAACTATAAGAATCCTAGGTCCTATCTTTATCTAAAGAAGAATATAAACTATAAGCTAGTCCCTTTTCTAAAGGTAAAGAGTACTAGGAACTAAGGTGTTAAGAACTAAGGTACTAGGAACCGGACCTCCTTCGAAAGATAGACTATATACAAACCTAAATTACTACCCTTAAAGTATTAGTAGTAGGCTAGTAAGAACGGAATAAGGAACTAGAAAGACGTAAGAAAGAATACCTTTAAAAGAACTAAGAGAGAGAGGAGGTAGACTTCCTTTAAAGGAACACCTATAGGGTACTAGGTATTAAAACTCCCTTAGACTCCCGGCTAAAGTTTAAAGAGCCTATAGGGTTATTAGGACCTTCTCTTAGACCTATTTTATTAAAAGGACTTATTTAACTACTAATTAACTTTACTACTTATAATTAAGAAGTTAAAATAGAGGATTAAGAAGAGTCTAATAGAATTAGTAGGATAGGATAAGCTAGAAATTATTATTACTCTAGAACTAATAGTAGTAGTAGTAATCCTTCTTCTAATCTAAGTATAGGAATACTTACTTATAACCCTTCTAATAAAAGAATAATCTCTATCTTAACTAATAATTAGGCTTATTAAAGCTTATAATAGAACCTTATTCGCTTAAAGGACCTTAAAACCTACTTAGGATTATAAAGAGCTAGAGCTATAAAAGGCTTTATTTAAGATCTTTAACGTTTCTTTAGTAATAATAAAGCCCTTACTTTAAGAGTAAAGATAGCTAATTATAAGAAGGTTATTTAGTTAAGTTAATTCTTATAAGGTAATATAAAAACTTAGTATACTAATATATAAGATCTTATCTATTAAGATAATATACCTAAACCTATCTCTCTTATTACTATAGAATTTAATAAATTTATAGAAGTACTAATAAACTACTTCTCTAACTTATATAAAATATATAGACTTTAGGATAGATTTAAAGAATAAACTTAATAGAAAACTATTAATAACTTTATAGCTAAAATAAAGATATTAGCCCTTAACCTTATTCTTATACCTTTAGATTATATCTTATCCTAAAGGTTTTTAAATAAGATTTATAAGGAAATCTATACTAGACTTACTAAGAATAGTTATAATAGTAGTACCTTCGAAGAACTAGTTACTTATATAAATAACTATAAATAAGCCTAGTTTAAAGGAAGTTACTTACTTTATAGTAGTAGAAGGTAATCCTATTTTAATACTACTACCTCTATAAAGCTAAATAAAGTTAAAAGTAAGCCTTTAAGAGATTAAGGTTACGGCGGATTTCGTAGAGGATCCTATAGTAGATTTAGATTAAATAAAGAAAGCTTTACTAGCTAAGGTAGTAAAAGAAGAAGTAGAAGTAGAGGAAGGCCTTAGACTAGATAGGCTAGATCTACTTTAAGAGGTAGATATAGTAGTTTCTATAGGTCTTAAATAAAGTATATACCTCTTTATATCTTAGAATAACTAGATAGGTCCTTAGATTATAAGGGATAGTAGGAATAGTATAGAACTAATAGTACTTATTTTAGATATAGAGAGAAAGACTACTTTTTTCTTAACTATATAAAAAACCTAAGCCCTC
>LT855413.1:3176621-3201527 GCA_900184765.1 Hymenoscyphus fraxineus | reverse complement strand
AGTATATACTTTAAATATAGAGTTATTATATTAATAATTATACTTATATAAAAGTAATTACTAATTATAAGAGTCTAAAGTATATATAGACTACTAAGGAACCCTTAAAGCAACTTATATACTAAATAGTAGAGTTTTAGACTTATAATATTAACCTATACTACTACTCGGGCAAAGAGAATCCTATTATAAATACTATCTCTTACTATATAAATTAGAAAGGATAAGGTTAACTATACTAAGAAGCTTTTAAGTAGTTACTAAAAAATAATAGAATAAAGTTTTACCTAGATAGTCTAGCTATTAATATAACCTAGAAAGCTTCCCTTAAAGCTATATCTTCTCTTAATAAGGCCGAATAGAAAGAGAAAATCTTAACTTTTCTATCCCTCCTCGAAAAAGATAAGCTAATACCTAAGGACTTAGTAGACCTTACTAATAATCTTTATTACCTAATATTAATTTTTAGGTACTATAATCGAGTCCTATTTAAGAAAATAGATAGATTTAAGGTATTATATATTCCTTTATTACTTTGTTATAATTAGCTAAATAAGAAGTATAAGAAGTATAGCTACTTTAGCTAGCTAAGGCTTAAAGGTATAGTTTAATATATAGGATAGTAGCCTACTCTTAAATAAGATATTAAGTTAAGATATTAAACTTATTTATAATATTAGATCGCTAGGAAATTAGGATATAAACAAAGACTAGCCTCTATCTTATAGCGACTAAACGTTAGCCTGTTTAAGGAATAGTCTATTAATTTTATTAGAATACTCCTACTAACTATATATAGTAACTAATAGATTATTACTACTATCGAGAGATCTATTAGATAGCTAGTAGTTTAAGCTATTATACTAGTAAATTCTTAGGCTATAATAGACTTTATTTATAAAGAAATCTTTATAGTCTATAAAATACTATAAGTTCTACTCTTAGATAATAGTATAAACCTTATTTCTAAAATAATAGAATCCTTTTTAAGAATAATAAAGCTAAAGTATTATTATACTACCCTCTACTATCTATAAATAAATAGAAAGGTTAAATAGTTTAATAGAATTCTAGGTAGAGTATTAGTAAAAGCCTTATAAGGGAAGAGTATCTATACCTAGGACGAATACTTAACCTAGGCTATTTTTACTATAAGAATTTATACCTACTTAGTATTAAAGTATAGCCCCTTCTTCTTGTTATATAGAGCCTACCCGGGACTTCTAGACTCTACTAAGACTAAAACTTTTAAACTTACTAAAGTTGGCCTAGAGGATAGATTAAATAAAATCCTTTATAGAACTTTAACTACTAATAAAGTATAATAATAAATAAATAAGGAATTATACTAGAAAGTAGTTTATATAAAATTAATTAGGGACTAGTAATAGAATATTAGGCCCTTAATTAAGCTAGATTCCTTTATTCTAATACGTAACGAAAATCCGAAGAAGTAGAGAGATCGCTAGTATAGCCNATAAGGTTATTATAGTATACCTACTTAGTACCTACTAGTTAAAAGACTACTATAAATAATACTTAAAGTTATTAATTAATAGGTTATAACTTAAGTTAATTCTCTAAGCCTCTATTAATATTACTACTAGTAAATAAAGTAATAATATAAGAACTAAATAAGTTCTAGCTAGCTTAAGTATTATTAATCCTACTATTAATATTAGAAAGTATTTAGATAATAGTATTATACTAGGTTATACTTATAAGAAGCTTGCTATAATTAGTAAGGCCGAATAAGTAAAATTAGTTTCTAGAGGACTAGAAATAAGTAAAGTAAGGGAGGATTTTATATAAGAAACTTAATTAGATAACTTCGCTTAAGAAGTTTATAGTAACCTTAATATAAAATTTAATAACCTTACTTAAACTACTTACTAAGAATTAGTTATAGAAGAATAACTAGAAGAAGTAGAAGAAGTAATACTACCTCTCTCTAAATAAGTTATAAACTTAATATAACTACTAGAATAGCCCCGAGGCTACGTAAAGCGACCCTTAAAGAGACTATCCTTTACTCTAAGTAAAGAAGTAAATAAAGAGTACTAACTACCTTAGTAGTAAACCCTAAGTATACTAGAAGGAAGAGTACTATAAAAGCGGAATTAGAAACCTTATATAGCTAAATTATAAATAGTTAAAATTAAGCCTTAATCCCTAGACTTATAATCTAAGAGGAAGGTATTAATTATTTAAAAGAAGAGCTCCTTAAAGTATTATAATAAAGGTTCTATACTAGTATAAAGAGGAAGAGGTTACCCGAAGAAGTAGCCCCCTTATAGTACTCTAAAAGTAATCTTAGTACTAAAAGCTTATCTAAGGATAGTTTTAGAAGTTTATATCCTAGCCTTTTACCTACTATAAAGAAGTAGACTTTAGTAGATACTACTTAATAGAGGTTAAAGGAGTTTCTTTAATCTTAAGAGTAAAATATAAGCTTATTTTAAGCTACTTATATTTATTTTAAATATTAGCTATTTTATTTATAAAAATTAAAAGGTTTATTAAAGGATATTCGAGTACTTATAAAGGTATATTTTAGTACTTATTAAAGTATATTCGAGTATTTATTAGGGCTTATTTTAAAGATTTATTAACGTTTATTAGAAACTATTCCTAGATTTATTAAGGCTTATTCGAGTTTACTTAAGTATTTATTAAGCTTAAGGTAGGAAAAAATATAAGTATATTAGTAAAATATTATATAGTAAAAAAATACTACTTTTAAGAATCCTTAGGTATCTTCTAGTATACTACCTTACTTAAAAACTATTAATCTAAGAATAGAAAAATAAAGTAAGAAGCTTAAAAAGATTAATAAAGAAAGAAAGTATAAATAAAAAGTTTAAAATACTATAAGAAAAACTATTTAAAGAACCTACTAAATACTACTCGAAACCCGAAAGAATAGAAAAATAAAGAACTATTAGCTAGCTCTATAAGGTATAAGCTTACTACTTACGCTTCTTACTAGTACTCTTACTACCCGATCCTCCCTTACGCTTACTAGCGCTAGTATTATTATTACTTTTATTATTATTACTAGAGGACTCGAAGTTAAAGGGATTAAGAGACTTAATAGGAGAGATTATCTTACCTTTACTAAAAGAAGTAATTCTCTCCTAGAAAAACTTATTAGTACCTATAATATCCTTATAAGCCTCCTAATAATCCTTAACTATATTAAGATTACGGCCGCCTAAAACAATAATAATACCTAAGTAAACCTTACTAGTTTAGGGCTTCTTTAAAGAGGAGCGACCTAGGGTAGTCCTACTAGTATCTATATATAAGTTAGTATAAAAAAGGAAAAATAATAGTAGAACTTACTATTTTAGTTATAAAAGGAATATTTTACTTCCTAATTACCTATCTAGTAATTTATATAAGTACCTAACTAAATTATCTTCTTTCCCTTTATAGTATCTATCTTTAAAAAGGATATATACTCTTAAAACTATATTCCCTTATAAGGCGTCTTACCCTCTATATTCTACTTATACTACTATAAAAAAGTTAGCTTAAATAAGAAAAGAATAAAAAAGAACTTACCTTATAATAAGAATTATACCTACCCTCCCTACTATACTACTTACCCTTAAGCTAGATAATAATCAGCTTTATATATAAAGTATAGGACTTTAAGATAAGTATCTTCTCTAACTTCTTAGGACTAACATTCTAGCTAATAGGATAAAGGATCTTTTATTTACTACTATTATAAAGTAGAGCTAGTATACTTAGCTTAGAAGGAAGATTATTAAAATACCTAAGAGTATTAACTATATTAAGGTTACTTTTAACTATAAACTTTAACTCTTCTTTATTATTATTATTATCTTCCTTATCCGAGCTAAGAATACTACCCTCTTTACTTTTAAACTCCTTTCTAAAGCCTCTAATAAAGTTATTATTAATAGCGTTATTAGTATAATTCTTAATAGGCGTAAGTAAAAGAACTAGTATTAAAGAAATAGAATCTTATAAGGTACTCTAGTCTAAGAGACTTATAAAAGATATCTAGATAAAAAGCTAAACCGGGGAAAGGGTTCTAGCTAGAAAAGGAGCTATAGGCTCGACCTTACTCTTAGCTAAGTTAAAAGTAGCTAAATAATAGTAATATAACTATAGAATTATTAGTATTATAAAAGTAAAAAAGTAAAAAGTAAAATACTAAGACAAGTACTATAGGAGTTCTACTAGAGCGGCTATAAGAAGCTTACTCTTTTACTACTATACAAATTTACTTAGTAGTAACCTAAGTAGTAGATTCTACTACCCTCTCTACTACCTTCTTAGCCTTCGACCTCTTCTTTCTTACGTAGTCTTTTCTATTCTTTATTTACGACTTAGTAAGTTAAAGCTTAAGAGAGGGACGTCTAAGGAAAAAGATCTCTTAGTCTTTTTTATAATACTCCTTACTTAGCTCTAAGTAACGCTTATTACTACTACTAGAGCCTCTACTAGAACTATCTAGGCTACTAGTTACTATACTACCCGGCGTAGGAAAGGTAAGGACTTATATAAATATAATTAGAGATAAGAAGGAATATAAGAAGGGGATAAAAGATATTATAGAAGATTAGAGAAGTAGGTAAGGAAGAATATTATATATTATAGTAGTTAAAAGAAGGAAGTAAAAGAGGGGCGAGAAGGCTTCTTAATATAGACCTTCGAGAGCTCGAAACTTATATATTCTTTAGGCTTAAAAGGCCTAAAATAATTAAACTAGACGTTATTAAGAGTATTCGTAGTACTTTTAGTAAGTACTATCTATAGTACTCTATACTCGCTTAACTATATAATTACTTAATATCTTTAGCTCCTATAAATAGATATAGCTTAGAATAGGTTAAACGTTATATAAGTATATAAATCTTAAACAAATTGCCTTATTTTCTAGGAAAATCTATATAATATAGGTAGGGGTAGTCGGCTCTTTCCGTATAGAATTAAGGCTATTAATACTCTAGGAAAAGTACTATTTGTCTAAGTAGGAGAGGATATAATATTTGGTATTATAGTAGCCTAGATATTCGGGTTATTCGAATTAGGTACCTACCTTATATAATTACCCCTCGATTCGAGGTATATAGCTAGAGCTTCTCCTATACGAATTTAAGCACGCTATTTAGTCTAAGCTAAAATACCATAGTAGGCTAGGGACTAGAATATAATATATAGAGGTTAAGTAAGGACCTATTTTATAATAACCTTATTAGAGACTACGAGAGTATATTAGCTATCCTAGGAATAGCCTTAGCGCCTAACGCCGCTAGGTAATAACCCGCTACCGCTATATTCTAAATATAACTCGAGGATCTTAATAATCCTAATAACCCTATACTATAAATATTACGCTTTCTCCTAATACCTTAATTTTTATATAACCCTTTTATATAAGAGATATTAAATTTAAATAACGTTCGCGTTACCTTCGATCTTAGTATTAATTATAAGTCTCTTAAAGGCGTATTACGCGAATCTTAATAAATAGCCTTCGCTAATATATCTATAGGCTATAAGGTTCTACCTTATATAGTATCTGCTGACCTATATAGACTAGGCGTAGTCGTATAATACTTAATAAACTTACTAGTAAAGCTCGACGAGTCTATTAAGCTTCTCTTAGAAGCCGGCCGTAAGTCTACTAAATTCGTATTAGCTTAATAAAAGGGCGTCCTAGTTACCCGAGGTCCCGATTTACTAACTAGATCGCTAAATAATATAACCTAGTTATTATTTAATCCTAAAACTATTCTAAATATTAACTCGTTATATATTTAGTATATATATAGTATAGCCGGCGTAACTTCTAATTTATTTATATTAGATAGAGTTATAGTAGTAATAATAGAAGCTAGAATTAGCGTCTATAACCTAGCTATATTTAGTAGTAATTTTATAAAGAAGGGTAAGTTATATATTAATTATATAAACTATAGAAAGCTTATAGTTACTTATAAAGACCTACTAAGACTAATTGCTACTAAATTTAAGAAGAGTAGAGTATACGTCTTTTATAAAGAAAATATACTAAATAAGGTATATAACGAATATAAGAAGCGCGGCTTTACCTTCCTAGTATAATAATATACTAAATCGTTTAACCTAAAACTACTTCGATAAGTATATATATTTAAGACCGATAATACTATCTTACTATTCTTAGAATAGTCTAAGACCTAGACTAGATACTAGACTTCTAAATTAATCGAGGTTTATAATATTTAAGTCTATAAGATTATACTACCTTTAATTAAATTAAATAGATTAAGCTAGCTATATAAGCTCGCGAATAATAAGAATTCTAATTCTTTATAGGGAATACTAGTTAAGGTAAATACTAGTAGGATTATAAAGACCGAGAATAGCGACTAACTACTATAACACTTATCTAAATTAGTAATACTAGGACCTATTAACCTACGTTCTACTATCGACCTTATAGGGTATAATACGAAGGGCGGTAATATTAGTATATCGGACGCTAATTATAAGAAGTTATATAATAATTAGAAAGAATATAATAAAAGCTTAGAATATATACTAAACTTAATCCTTTTAGTACTCTCTAATAAACGTACTACTTTTAGAGGTATTATTAAGGTTACTTTAATTTTAAAGAATATATAAGAGATTATTAAGTATATTAATACTATTAATAAGAGAGACTTAAGCGCTAATATTATTACTTAACTAAACAAGGAAATCCGTACTATATTAGAAGCTTAGGCTAAGGATAAAAGTAATGTAAATATAATAAAGTAATTTAATAATAGATATAAAATATATTATCGGAATAGCGCTACTCTTACTAAACTTAGTATTACCGACCTAACGTATTTCTTA
This sequence comes from Hymenoscyphus fraxineus, assembly GCA_900184765.1. Classification (NCBI taxonomy): domain Eukaryota; kingdom Fungi; phylum Ascomycota; class Leotiomycetes; order Helotiales; family Helotiaceae; genus Hymenoscyphus; species Hymenoscyphus fraxineus. The sequence goes on along the minus strand of LT855413.1, from coordinate 3,194,660 downwards.
TCTAATATAAAAAAGAATATTAAGAGTATTATATTAATAGAAAAGTATAGACTAGATAATAGATCGAAGAAAAAGATTATAGTATAAATTAACCGCCTCTAAGATATATTCCGAAGTATTATATAGAGGGGGCTCTCGAGCTTTACGTCTCTACTATCTTTAGTAGTTTTCTCGATTTCGGTATAGGTTTCTAGACTTTAGTATATTTCTTAATTTTAATACTTTTTATAAAAGTAGTAGTTGTATTTACTATAACCTTCGGGTTATAATCGTTTTCCGCCTTATTTAACATAAGGTTAAAGTTTTAAGGTTACTATTTAATATAGTACTTTTAAGTATATTTATAGTATAGTATATTTTCCCCCTATTCTTTCCGACTAATTACTCTATAGGGCAGTTATTACAAATCTTATTCGTAACTATAGTAATAACTATTTCTTCTTATATATACTTCCTATTCTTTCTTTTACTATATAAATATCGTAGGCCGCGATAGGTTTTCTTTTCTAGAGGGAAATATTACGTGTAATACGTAATACCTGTTAATATATATAAAGCTATACCTAGGCTACCTAGAATACTCATACTTTTATAACCTACATGAAATACACCCTTCTAGGGAACACCTCCGTAACACTATCCTTATAAAACTTACTATTATAAACCTCCTTATATTATAGGTTTTCTATACCGTAATTATCTAAGCTATCTACTTCGTATTAGGTATTACGTAGATTATACCTTTAATACTAGTTATACTAAATATAAGGAAAGTCTTATTACCTAGACCTTAGCTAGACTCGAATTTCTATATTACTAGTTATTCTTATAGTAAGGGTCTTAGTATATACTAAAAACAACTAGGACCTAAAATAGGATATAAACGAGGTTATCCTTATATCTAGTATCCTTATAACCAGGTTTTTATTTATAAAGAGCCAACTATCTTACAATACTATTATTGTCGCTTCATTCAAGTCCTAGGAGGGGAAGTCACGTGGCACTGTCTTAGACAGTGCTACAACACCACTACTTATTAGCTAGCCACCCACACTCACTTAGAACCATATACGAATATACAAGATTATATTCAGTGTCCGGGCCTAAGAAGCCAAACCAACAATTATACCTATAATTCCCTTTCATACAATATCAACCATTCACGACACAAAAATCGTCCTCACGCCCTTCACCCTCTTCGCCGGAATGGCAGCAGCATATCAGCCTGTTATCAGGTACCGACGACTGTATCATATATAGAACAGGATCTCAAACCTGCGTATAAGTGTCCTTCCCATAGTATCTATCCACTTTACCTCAGGATAGATGCATAGAGCTTGTGCTAATAGTCGATATCGTGTTGTAGCAAGGTCAATACCATTACAAGGTCCTATATATGATGAACGTTCCTGTCGTTGCTGCTGAGTTAGGTAGGATGTATGTACTTGGGATCAAGGGTGAGTTGTGACTTTGTCGAGAACCTTGGAAGGAAGGAAGGTTAGGTCTAGGTGTTTGTTTGTTGTGTATATATAATAATAATACTACTCTCTGTTCAGGAAATTACATATACTTAACTTCCATCAAAATACCTAATATGAAATACTCTTTAAAAGCACTATATCGAACAATACAAGATCGCAAGTCCGTAAACCGTAACCTAACACGCCCTTGATGTTATGCTTCGAAGTAAGAATAAGCTAGAGGCTTGCAGTACATACCTAATAATAATACCACCTCTGTTCAGGTAGTTACATATACTTGACTTCCATCGAAATAACTTGTGAAATACTCTTTAAAGCACTATATCGAACAATACAATCCCCAAGTCTGTAAACCGTAACCTAACACGTCCTTAATATCATACTACAAGTACCGAAGTAAGAATAAGCCAGAAGCTTACAGTACATACATAACACCAAGTACCCACAAACTTCACCATATCAAATTCATCACAACAAGTTTAACCAAAGTTCAATACTCAAAAATCCACTACCATATATCCAATCAATAATATACACAATCCATCAGTATCAATATCAATATCAATATCAGCAAACCACAAGATACAGTACCCAGTCCAGTACCCAACACCCCTCATCTTACTATATACCACCATCCCATCCCATCCATCCATCCATCTCACTCCTCACCTCCTAGCCTCCTAGTATATTCGCCCATAAAAACTTGTACTATACAGGATGAAAAAGAAAGAGAGAGAGAGAGAGAGAGAAGACGATAGAGAAAAATTCCTAATTCCTAATTGGGGTATAAAATACAAGCAAGCAAAGCAGCCAGCCCTAACTAACTCTTCGCCTATGGAGTCCTCAATAAAGAGAAGAAGATGAAGAAGAAGAAGAAGAAGAAGGGGTATGTAAGTATAGAAACAAAGGAAAAAGAAGAAAAAATAAATACAAAGGTATGAAGTATGTAAGTGTCCTGTCCTGCGTTCTATGCTTGAACCCCCTTCCCCCCTCCCCAAAAAAAGAAGAAAATCCCCCATCGCCCGTACAGTACAAATAAGCAGATATCTTTTTTCAACTCCTTCATTCGCATTACAAGAACCCCATCCTATCTCATTAGTATCACATAGGTAGCCATCCAAACATCCCATCCCCATTCATTCCTCGTCCCACCGCGTCCCCATTCAACAACCACCCACCCATCTCATAAGAAAAGAAAAGAAACCCCCAACCAAAAAAAAAAGGGACAAGAAAAATCATTCATTCAAAACCGATCAGACCAGATCAATTAAAGAAAAACTGCGCATCAGCCGTATTAGGAGTAGGCTGCACATTCTTCGTATCATTAGCAAACCTCACACCACCCCCATTCTTCCTCTTCGAGTCATTCCGCTGCAGACCCCCCGGTGCACCAACAGCACTGATTCTCGCCGTCGACTGGGTCATGGGCTCTCGCCGGGTACTCGGATCGACAATATACGAATCAGGTCGCGGCCGACCACCACCCTTCCCATGGCTTGCTCGTCGCGGCGTAGTCTCCATATCCGATTCGAAAGCTAGGAAGTCGCTCAGATCCGGGGAAGGCTCCGAGTCGTCGGCCAGGGGTGGTTCAAGGTATAAGAGCACGCGTTTTTGCTCTTCCAAATGACTTGGTCGCGTCCCCGTTGGGGAGAGGGAAACTTGGTGTTCGTGTTCTTTAATGATCTTTTCGCGGATTTGCGTGCGCTTCTCGCGGAGAGCCGAGAGGAGCGCTTCTTCTTGCTGTGTCACTGCCATGAGACGGCTATTTTTTTCGGAGGAGGCCTCGCGGAAGTTCATGGAGGCCGGGGAGAGGGGTGGTGTTGGCTGGGAAGGGGCACGAGGTGGAAGGGGACTCAGTGATGCCCCCGAAAGACGAGATTTGACAGATTGTGGTCCTGAACGTCCTGAACGGCCAGAACGAGCGGAACTGATGGAAGGATGTGCTCTGTGACCTTTCTTATCATGCTCGCGCGGTGAGGCTTGGTGGTAACTGTTTTGCTGAGACGGAAAAATGTTGAAATCTTCTCTCCTGGACGATCGTTGTGCGGACGAGGTTGACGTTGGGATTTTCTCGGACAAGGCAATATGATTGTTGAGATTTGCCGAGCCCCCTAGATCGGAGTCCTTCTGTCTGTGACCATAAGGGGCCGATCCTCGAGCTGGAAGTGACTGCCGAGTGCGCTCCTCTCTCAACCGAGAGGTATTGCTAATATTTTCCTCTCCCCACGAGGCATTCTCGCTATTTCTTTGGGGAGTTCTGGTTTGTTTCGGCTCCCATGCTTCATCCTCAGAATCAGACGATAGAGAAAGCACGCTTTTGAACTTGAGATCCGAATTGGATAATGCGGTACCACTGCCATTGGTACGGCGTGATCCTTTGGACAATACACTAGCAGAACTCGACGATACCCCTTTTTTCTGCACATAATCTATAGTATCTCTTCTTTGCGGGATGTTGTCCGAACTCTCTCTCGACGACGTCGTGCTTGCGCGAACGTTTTTCCATGAAAAGGGTGCGTTTCCTTCAGGATTGGTGTTCTTTCTGTCGTCACTGGGAGGTATCGGGAATTGGTGGTATTGTGGCGACATACTCTCATCGTCTGGGTCTATCGTCGTTTCCTGGGGAACTCCTGATTCAGGAATTTGGTCCAGCCTTGGAATCGTCATGGGGCTGCGGATGGACTGCTCAAAACTATCTTGCAAGTTTTCCAGATGTTCCATTCTGCCATTTTGCGGGTCCTGAGAGTGAGATGATCGGATACTCAGATTTTGCGCGAACTCCTTCGACCTCGATTTCCGCAATTTTCGTTTACTTGTTTCGCTTGATGGAGTATGGGAACCGTCGGTGGACATTGATGACGAGGTCATCAAAGAACTGTCCGTCGACTTTCCCGTATTTCTTCGCGAGGGTCGTGGGAAAAGCAAAGTCAAGTCCAATTTCGCAGGCTTTTTTCGTAACTCCTTCTCTTGATGTTGCTCCCTATCATTTTCTGGCGTCGCCTGATCTTCGTTGGCCTTGTATCGTGTCTCATACGGATCTTGATAAGGCGCTTCAGACTGGAGAAGCGGGCTCCTCTGAGCGATTGGAGGAAACCCTTTTCGTAATGCAAGGTCTCTTACGGATGATGCAGAAGTTTGTTGCGACACAGATAGGGGGGTATTTTGCCGATCGTAATGTGATCTTAGAGTCGAGTTTGAACTTTCATGCCTCAGCCTCCATCCCGTACCATTATCATCCCCATAGTTTTGTCCGAGTAGAGTTGAAGATGCCTTTGCGCGTAGCTTTCGTAACGAGCCTCGTTTTCCTAAAGCGTCTGATCCATTTTCCCAGTTGTCATTGTCGTTTGGTGATTCCGAAATCGAAATATTTATTCGAGACGAGGTCGAGGATGGAAATTTCCATGAAGCGTCTTCGCCAATGGTAGGCGAATCGGTGCCTAATATTTTGTTTGCTTTCGAGAGATTCGATAGACTGGGAGGCGATATGTGTTGAGGCTCCAAAGAGACGGTATTTTGACTCTCGCTCCGAGAGTGCTTCTTTCGCCCTGGTATAGGAAAGGAAAATTTTGAAGTTCGTCCCATCATTCCAATCAGATCTCAACCGGTGTCGGGTGGCTGCTTTGTTTGTGAGTTATAGGACTAACAAAATCAATGGCATTTGCAAAAGGAAATAAAGGCTGTACGGGCACAATTAGGACGGCGAAATGACAGTAGCAGCAGAGACAATCGTACTTGAAATATAGGATACCAGAACTCGTCAATGATACATCTTCTACGAATTCCGTGGGAACAGTGTTTTGTGAACTCCCACAACCCTTCACGACTACGGAATCGCGATCCAGCGGGGCCGAAGGATCCTCGGTTTCAAAGTCGTCTGTTTATTTTGGAGAGGATCCGTATGGGGCATAAATTACCTCGATCAGCGGACAGATTGGGAACGAGTCGCACGCAAGAAAAAGTGTCGATATAGGATAATAGGGAGAAGAATGAACCTGTCAATGGAAGTCGGTACAGAGTGAGAGAGAAACAACCAGAGCATAGACAGTAGTTACTTTCGTGTCTCTAGTGGAATTACAAGTAATCCACCTCTTGAAATCAACTAACCGAGGAATTCCAGGCAATTGGCAGGCAACTTCCCAAACGGTGCTCATTGGTCAATCCCAAGTTGGGGGGGCCCCTGGACTTGATGCGCAACGGGAAAGGGGCTCGAGGGCGGCGTGGTTGTCGTTCCCTCGCGGTGCCTTGCGGTGCCAAAATTGTAAATTTACTTGTAAAAGACTCCGTACGAAGTCTTCCGTCTTCCGTACTCGCTACTCGAGTACTCCGCACATGCAGGTGTGTGGTGTACCGTGTAGGCGTAAATTTACTCGTAGGCGGGCATGGCATGGCATGGCATACCAAGCAACACCGCCCAACGCATCACATCACATCACCGAGAAAGCTGTTGATCCAACTTGATCCGCACGAATATTGCTGTTGTTGCTACTCTACACTCGCCCAGCTCCGCTCGTGTTACCGTGTCGCGAGATGAGATGCTGCACGCACTTCAGACCAAGAGGTGTAGGGCCCAGGGGAGACGGCTGCAGGTCAGGCGGCGGATCAGCAGGATCCAACGCTGTTCGCTAGGTACTTCAAAGTAAATTCATCCCCAGAGAAAGCTGGAAGGCCCCGAAGGGAGAAGTTCGCTAACTTACGGAGTGGCAGCGCAGCGCAGCTCAATGTCGAATGAACCATCTCCAACTCAGCTCTCCGCATAAGGTAGGGAATAGCTAGTAAGGAACGGTCAGTGTAGGCCCCCCCTGAGAAAAGCAACTTGCCTCATCCAATAGCCCACAAGCGATCATCCCCACTCATGGGCTTCTGGGCCTCTGGTGACCGTATCCTTGTGCGGCACTCACTACACACACACCAATAATAGTGGCACAGGCACCCATCAAATTTGCGAACTCTAATGAGCATCGTGAGCTTCAGAAGCTGCCCGATGCAGCCAGATGCAGCCTTATTCGGGGTCCATGACTAACTGCAAAAGCATGCAGTATGCTCCGTAAATTTAGCCAAATTTACCTCCGTACAAAATAAAATATACTTCAAGTAAAAGTATCCGTATAGTATAAGAATAGAACCAACTAAATTTACCTCGCCTAGTCTGTCTCAAAAGGTTGGGTACTCCGGGCGCTGTCTTGGAACCTTGATGCACTTTTTCTACTGGCTCCTTGAATTTAAAAAAAAGAATCCCAAATTGCAACGCGAATTTCAAAGTTGGGGACCTCCAAGCACTATGACGGCATTTCCATCCTGCGAGATGCCTTTGCAGCTGCATTGGAAGATTGTTGCATTGTGTTCTGCAGAAGGAGGCCGGAGGGTGGTAATTTATAAACCCAGTTCATGCAGCGTCAGAATAAGAAACTGTCTGGTGAAACAGTACTTGCATATCGTATCCTTAACGTCTGAGGCTGCTTCTTCGTATAAAATGGATTTTTTCCGTCAAGTGCGAGATGTAGGATCCAATCAGATGAAAGTCAAAACCTAGGCCAGATCATCCGATTTTCATCTCTCACTGGATAAACTTTGGTAACGCACGACCGATCAACCACACAGACTTTCAATTGCCAGGACCAATCAAACAGACTGACCAGATTGAAGTAAAACTTATCAAAGTCAAGACATGCTCTGCAGAAAACATGATGCACTTGCGCCATTTCCGTGCGGCGTCAACGGTGAATCCCGCCTCTTTGGGTTCCTACTCATTCGTGGAACATAATTTCTCTCGCTTTGAAGCAATAGAAAAAAGAAACCAAAAAGCATTAAAACACGAGAGGTCTTACTTCGAAGTAGCAGACTCCGTAGGACGGCACTCAACAAAAATAGAACGGTAAATAACACAAGGGCCCTGCTAGGACTGTTAACAAATTTGAAAGAATTCTCAAGTAGTATGGATTTCTGAATATGTAGCTGAGATATGCAATTGGCAGAGTGACCTTCAAATGCACTAGGAACAGGTAGAGAAGCAGAATATTGGCATCCTCCATATAGAGCCTCCACTTCACCCTACGTGAAGCAATGCAAAAGGATATCTCATCAACATGAACTGGCAATAACCGAACGAACGCCCAAAGCGACACCATGATACGAGACAATATAATTGATCAGCCAATATACAGCAACATGTAGCTCAAATGCCAAGGGCATCTAGTCAATAGGCAGCAAAAACAACTCTGATGGCTTCATTTCATTCGACAAATTCGACATAACCCTTTAGTGCATTAATCAACTCAGCATCAAACTCACTGACCCATGCAGGAAGTGATGGCATTGCCGGTGCCTGGTCCTTTACGATTCGGCGGTGCTTCACCTCAGTTGTTTCTGGTGCTGGCGATCTCTCTCTTTTCAAGGATGCCTTAGCATCTGGAAGGAGGACTGTCGGCTCTGCATTTATAATTTGATGGGCTGAGTAACATGGAGTTGACTTTTTGCCGTGATCTTCTTCTGGGAAAGAGTCAAAATCAAAGACACCATTGGCGAAGCTAGATGTGAGTTTTGGGCTGGTTGATTCTAGTGCTGATATCATCGGGTCGCTGAGCTCAAGCATCCCAGCTTCAAGGCTCTTCAACGAATCATCATTAGTATGAATATCTGAAGCCGAGCGTCGATTTGGAGTATATGGCTCTTCAAAATGGTGTTTGTTGCCATATTGCTCCCGTAATGTTGCTGGCGAAGGCAGCTCAAGGTTTGAGTCAAAATCACGTTGTGAAGAAAGCGCAACACTCTTCTTCAGAGGTTCAGACGATGATGGAAACTCTATCTCGTCAAGACCATTGTCATCGGGAACAGCCTTCGCTGAAGTTCTTGACTGTGTTGTTAAAGACGTGCCATGAAGCCCTCTATTGACGTTCTTCACGAGTTTGGACGGTGATGGGAATTCTAACTCGTCAAGCTCATCGCTATCAAAAGTATTGTCGTCGGTGGGTGCAAAGGGTAGTTTTGGTGACTTCCCGCTTCCATACTCGAAAGCAGGGGTTTGTTGCATCATTCGTAGAGGCCTATCCTCTTGAATGCTTGTATGGAGCTTGTGCAACTTTTGATAGTCACGAGGAGCGAGTTGAGAGTAGGGAGTTTCATAATCCTCGGCAAGATCTATTACTTCAAATTCGTCTTCGTCCTGACGTTGAGATTTCTGACTTTTCAACTTCAATTTCGAAACCTATGATGGGCAGTCAATTTGAGCTCCTTGTAAAAATTCTTGTGGCACATACCGTGTTATGCTTGACGGACGCAGTTTTGTAACTCTTGGAGGGGGCTACATTCTGCTTGGAGCTAGACGCCTAAACATGATGAGATACTCAACAGGGATTCGGAAAGTTCACGATGATTTACCTTGGTTCTGACCTTTGACTTTGGTGGTTTATCCAGGCCTTCGTGGCAACACTTGTGTTTGCAAGGGTTCCCGTTCTTGAGACCATCACGACACAAATGATTGCAGGTCCACTTACCGTTTGGCATCTGGACTGATCCCGATATTTTTGGCATCGTGGTGTCAGTCGATTTTTTGGAGCTCTGTGCAATCACATCTTCAACGTCAACGAACCCATCCGAGTCCCCGACAAGCTCCAATTCAGCAGCGACATTAAGAAGATCACTATCCTGGAGGTCATCTCCACCAAATTCATCATCTGAAGCACCTTTGAATTGCGAGCTGTTTGAAACCACAGTTTTTCTGGGAGTGGGAGGTGGAAACTCAGATGCTGGGATCTTATGCTGGATAGAATGTGTTCTTTGCGTTCCTACAATCTCATCGCAAGCTACAACACAGTATATTTCATCAATAACACTCGGCAGTTCAGCCATAAAGGCAAGTTCGAAGCCGTGGTCAAGCTGAAAGATGCTGCCCCGCCAAAAATGTACAAGGCGGCCACTCTTGGTGGTTTCTGCTGTAAATGTCAATGAGGGCTTTAGACCATTCCATACCGGCATCCTAGTATTGGAATATCCAACGCGAACTCTGATTTTGACCTTTGGCTTCTGCTCAGTTTTCGTTGTGACTTTGTTGACTGAAAGTTCTTCGAGCGTCAAATTCGGAAATCCCGAAACCCTATCCTTTATCTGCCTTCCGAATGGAGGATTTTTCCCAACATATCTTTCTATACTTGCAGTGTCAAGGGCGGAAAGCTTCTCAATAGTATTGATATTGTGCGTCACCAACTTCCTAGCTGCGACAGGGCCAATTTGGGAAACTTGTTGAAGTTGAAGGTTGGAGTGCTCCCAGAAACCTGCAGAAAAGCTCCTTGAAAGCTCAAGAGCGTGCCTTGTGGAGATCGCATCGCAATCATACGCTTTACAATCGATCACACATCGAACAAGACGCTTCATACGGTCCAATATAACAGATTTCTCTATCATAAATTGTCTTCGCAGGGTCGAGAATTCTTTTGCAGTTGGATGCTCCATGGCGCCTAGTTGGGATTGCACTAGTAAAGATATCTTCTGGGAAGTTGTAGAGATATTTCCCTTGATTGGAAACTTCATGAATGGAGACTGGTTGAGTTCTTTAAGACAAGCTCTCTGGTTGGGCTTCATTCTGAAATCTTGAAAATCCTTTGCCATGCAGAGAATATTGAGCTTGTTTTGTTAGCAAATGTTTAGCGTGTAATAAAAGGGGTTACCTACAATTTCCTCCGTCTTTGCTTCTTTTGATATACTCAATAATAGCTTCATCGTCTCAAATTGTATCATATAGCGAGACATAGCGTCTCCGTACACCGTGCACTTGATTTCGTGCCCTCCAGTCACTAATTCATGTTCTCGAAGGAGTTTGATATCTCTTTCGCAAACTTGCTTAAGACGCTCATCGGTGTCGCCGCCTGGATATATACCATCTATCTTGTAATAATTGGGATTCAATCTCATGCGAACAGCCAGAAATGTTCCTTCGAGCCATGACTTTGCGGAGCCAATGCTATTGACAGTCCCCAGTCCAATTTCAGAGTTCAGATGCTCAATGAGATTGAGGTGTAGGCTGCTTTCGAGGACATCAGTACCGGAAATCATTCTCTCATAGCGTTGCTTTTTGTCCATCTTCGTCATGATCACTGCCACCGCACTATCCTCGAACTGAGGTCTGCCAGCTCTCCCAAGCATTTGCATAACCTCAAGATCAGAGTACTCAGCAACGTGTCCGTCTTGGAAGGTGACAGTCCCTTTCAAAATAACAAGATGACAAGGAAGGTTTACCCCTACGGCCAAAGTAGAGGTACAGCATATGACACTAATATTGCCCTTGAGGAAGGAATTTTCCACAATCTGGCGATCATGATATTCAAGGCCCGCGTGATGGAACGCAACGCCACATCTGGCAAGCGCTTGTAGCTCTGAATTCTGGAGGGATACCTGCTGCACTGGGGGTGACCACGCACGATCGGCAGCTGTCTGAGATGCCCACCAATCAGCGAGCAATTTGGCAGTATTTTCACACGATTTTCGTGTAAAGCAGAATATCATGATAGGCTTCTTCTCGGTATGCTTCCGAATGATTGCGGGCAGCTTTCCGTCAAGAAGCTTTTCAAAGACAAAGTCATTCATCTTGTCATCGTATCCGTAAACATGCTTTTGGAGCTTCACAGGCCGGAAGTCTTCCCCAAATGTCTCTCGATGGGCTGGAAGTTGTTGATTGCAGTGATTCTTGCCGAACCACACCGCAATATCTTCCGAGTTGGGGATTGTAGCACTCAGTGCAACGAAACGTACATTTGCTCCCATGGACTTCATGCGAGAGACGACCGCCTCTAAAGTTGCACCCCGAACTTCCTTCACTATATGTACTTCGTCGATCAGAAAGAGCTGGACCATTTGAACCAAACGATGGTGGTCTGACCATTTGCGAGTGATGCTGTCCCACTTCTCTGGGGTCGTAATGATGACTGATGCTTTGCGTACTTTTGCCATTTCGGCATGGGTTGTATCTCCTGTGAGCTCTGCACACTCTAAATTCAGATGAGAAAACTTCTTACTCCAGTCTCGCATACGCTCCGAGCATAGAGACTTTGTCGGCGCCTGATAGACAATTTTGAATTGCGTGGAGCTATTCTGGTCAATAGCCCTACAAATAGCGAGCTCGAGGAGAGCAGTTTTCCCACTGCCGGTAGGAGCTGAGACAACTACGTTATCGTTGGTTCTATATATGGGGTTAAAACATTTCGATTGTACCGCGTTGAAGAGCTCATATGGAAATATAGAACGAAATCGATCTGGTAAATCATGTGGGGAGACAAGCTGGATACCGTGAGCAAGAGGAGGAGCATGCGCAAGCGCCAATGTTTGTGGGGTACGCTTGACTGGCGATCCGTAAGGCTGTTGCTGTTTAGGGGTACTCGGGTATGGCAAGGCACTTCGACCAGCTGAGGGTTGGAATGCTGGTGTTGTACGAGCTGCTACCTTTCGGCGGCTCACTCTCTCGGCTGGACTTGAGTCGGCATGGGAGCGGTTACTGCTGAACAGCTTTCCTTCCGGGCTACGAGAAAAGGCACCTTGATGTGTCAGAGCGATCCTAGAAGCATCAAGATAGAGTGGTATAATACATACTCGGATGGACAGGACTGGCAAGCTGTGATTGTAGTGACCGCAATGGATTTAGCGTCGGATTTACTGGCTGCTGCGGATGATGAAAAAAGCCCTGTGGCTCTGAAAAACGACCATGTGGTTGTAATGGCATCATTGTCTGCGTGAGCATAGCATTCAGAAGTCGATCTGTTTGATCCGGCTGCGGTTGTGAATTCTGAAATCGCGGATATCCTTGGTGGATTGAAGTGTTTGGGCGTGCAACCTGCTGAAAAGTAAAGTGGCTGTCTGCGTTTTCGGAGACGCCTTGATCGGCATCTTGCTGGTCATAGAGGTTACGAGGTGGGAGAGACACTCGATTCGGAGCAGAAGCTCGAGATTGTTGGGTCTGGTAGGATGATCCAAACATTGGTCGAGGGGCGGCTACAGCAGCTACATGATATTTGTTAGCATTCATGTTGCTCCCAATAGCACAGCAACAGAACCTGGTCTTACTTGAACGATCAAAGATGTCTGGTTCTGTCAGAGAACGTCTTGAGGATGGCGTGAACTTCCACTCTGACATCTGGGAGTCCATAGGTGGGAGGTTAAAGGCTCGGGCTTGCTCCTGACGATGGAGGCCTTTGGCATCGTCGAGGATACTCTGCAGATAGGGATCAATGTCTCGCTCCATGCTGTCGGATTGGCATATCTTTCTCGCTTCAAGATGGATAAAGATGGGATAGTGCTGAGATGTGGAGTAAGTGATAGCTGTAGCTTAGGAACCTTGGAAGGTAGTAAAGTTGAATTGAATGTCGAACTGAGCCTTGCAGATCAAGAGAAGTATCAGTTATAGGACAGCTCTCCCCTTATCCGCACCACCAAGAGCAGAGAGAGTGAGGTTCTCCCGCCTCGACGAGAACACAGAGGAAGCAGATGGGAATGTTTGCGAAGAGGGGAAGGGGAAAAGGGTCGGAAGAGTTCTGAGAAGGTCCCCCGGCAGCTGGACCTGCCACGTGGGCACGTGACCCGGTTTCCTGCTTAGACGAGGAAGGAGCGACTCAGCCAGGAGGGGAAAGAGGAGAGGGGCGAGAGGCGAGAGGAACCTCGAAGCAGTCAGTCTATGGCCAAGCCTTGCAAAGACCTTTCGACTTCCTACCAGCAATCCGCTCCCGTCATCCCTCGAGTCCACTCCTTTCGCATAGCGTATACCCGCAGTATCATCTTGATAACGAGGTGGTTGCAAATGTTATTCGTGCAGCTTGAGAACGATGAGGGCTATTGCTGCATATACACGTCTACCTAAGGGGATAGCAGAGCAACGACTTGGTTTTCTGCGTAGGTATAGTAGCAGTGAAGGAAACGCTCCCAGCCATAAGAAAGAGTGGCTAGATAAACGCCGAAGACCATTGAAGGTTCAGATGTTGCTCAAATAAATCTGGAAAATCAAAACATGTTCTCCCCTCGAGCCACTTGGATCGATAATATACCACACTCGCAAGAAGAGACATAACAAAGCTTGTCATTGCTCTGCGAACACCCACTAAAATCAATGTATTCTAGAAAACTCGCTTAATCCTCTAATGGATCATGCGAACGACATAGCATACTTGGTTCTGTGGTTCTTTGTTGCAACATTTTTCCCGTTGATGTACGAGTAGCGATGACTGAGTCTCTTGCATATCGCGTGTCCATATAGCTAACAAAGGCATTGTAACTGAAATAATACCCGACTCATTGAAAACCTGATACTTTAGAAAGAGCTGCTATACCTGGCCTGCAAATATCAATCTTACTGCTCATCCGACTCCATCAGACTGATATAGCCTCTTTTGAAATCTGGGGCGAAGTAAGAGAAAGTCTCCCATCAACAGCACGATGGGTCGAAGATGAAAGAAAAGGAAGAATAGATGACGTAAAGACCAACCCAGCAGATCATCATAGGCAACTATCTCTCTTTTGCCTGAAGCCTCCATCACTCTGTCTTTCCTTGACTGATGCAATTCCAACCATGTATCTAATGTGAACATATCCAGACATGTGACCGACCCATTTTAGGAGTAAAATAACTCCTTGATTTTTCCAATGCCACAACGCCATATTTCACACCTGTGGACGTAAAATAGATGGAAACCACACCCACTTTTAAATCCAAACTCTGGACAATATTCTTTAACATTCCTTCCATCTATCTCGGCCTACTCTCTTCTCTTCTGCTTCTGCGTGCGATGTTCCATCCCATAGATAGATACTCAATCATCTCGCTTTATCTTCCCCCTTGAAGAACTTGCCCGTGAGTGATGTCTTGGGGTGTTAGGGTTTGGAGTTCCAGGCCTGCTCCTGATGCTGTCTAAATTGGAATCTAACGCTGTTCTCGTGCTGAGATTCTTTTCATCCTCGAATCTAGGTGTATATCCATTATCGATTGTTGTCTTTTCGTAACTGGCGATGTTAATAGGAGGCGGCCTGTTTCGCTTTCTATCTGGGCCGCTATACAAATATGTACTGAATATTACAAGCGCGGTACCAAAAACAAACTAAGCCATGTTAGCGATAATCATGTTACTTCTAGGCAAGTGAAGAGGCACTTACGTTGAATGTGACCGGGAAGTCGAAGAACCAAACGCTGAAAATGAAGCTAATAATGATGGAAATTGAGGTTGCAAAGTTTTTGGCGATATTGTCTGCGTAATTGATGGCCATAGCCACCAATACACCGCCAACAGCCTGAAAAACAATAGCAGTCCAAACAACAGCATTGTATCCAATGAAGAAGCCATTTTTCGATATCTCTTCTCCGTCCTTCATGATGACCCCAAAAATCAAAGCCGGAAAAAGCGAGTAAAATGAGAGTTGCACATTTCTAGTCCAGACTGTAACATGGGTGGTTGATTCTTTTAGAACCTTCTCAAAATAGACGCCCGTCAAGCCACTGATTACAGCCGCTATCAAGACAGCACAAAGCCCTATTGAATAATTCATGGCTGGCTTTACGAGACCCAAATCTTCTTCGATTCCCTCGTATGTTGCTGATCGCTTTACAAGCCCTTCTGAAAGGCTCTCAATTCCGCGTTTGGTCAATTCTCTCGCCACATCGGCGGCTCCGTTGCCTAATTGTCCGATTTCGTGGAAGGATCGTGGGAAGTAGAACCTAGACTGGGAGTCCTTGACGGGATTGTAAACGGAACTTTCGTGGCTCCCGGATGGCAATTGGACTACGGCAACACCTAAGGTAAGGAGCACCAGAGCAATCCATTTCTTCGAAGAGAGGGCTCTGCCGAGCATTGTAACGGAGAACAATGCAGTTGTGAGAATCTGGAGAGGTATTAATTAGTATTCCCGATGTCCTAACTGTCACGAATCCACCCACCTTGAGCTGGTACAAAACCTGAAAATGAACCGCGTCCAAGTTGCTGACCGCAACGTATTGCAGAGAGTTTTGAAAAGTATAAAGCGTTGCTGGAATAGCCAGTTTCCAACCATCGCCAGAAAATACAGACATGTATAGCTGTTCCAGAAGAACTGTCGCAGGTGTTGAGGGAGGCAACGTTCGTGATATATCGTACATTGCAATGGTCAGAGAGACCGCAAGTTTGATTATTTCGTTGAGAAAAACTGCTGTCGAAGTAAAATATCGATGCTCACCGGCCGAGGGCATAATCCTCGAATAGTGCATGATCTAGGTGTTCGTCAACCGTGGCATTCTTCTCATACCATTCCTTTCGAGCCTCGAAGGGTTCACGTGGGATTTTGGTGTACTAACGAGTATTAGGGCCGAGTTTTGAAAGGTCAGCTAGGAAACGAGTTAGCACCAATCTCTTTCCCCCTCCTTTGGACTTCTCCTTACTGTGACTAACGACAGAAGTTTCATGGGAACACCCATCGTGTTGGGCATCTTTTGCGCGTCCCCCATAGCTGGGTTGGGCTGGGCTGAACTGCTGTGCTACTGCTACTTCTGCTGCTGCTGCTGCCTCTTGATTGTGAGAAGAGATGGGTCCTTTTCTCCGTCGCCCTGGTATTTGCGCAAAGGCGGGGACAGTTGGTAAGAGAAGCAAACTCGCGAAGCAGAGTGACTCCAGTTGATGCGAAGAAGAGGAAGTGATGCGCTCCGCCCTTGGAATTGCTGCGCGATGTCACGATGTGTTACAGGGCCTAAGTCTGGGTGTGTTGAGTGGGAGTCTGTGGAGAATGCAGGTGTTCAAGTATTCTACGAAGTAAGATGGTTGCACTACGTACCTCCGTACCCTACCTTTTACAGTACCTGTACCACGCGTTGTCGCTACCAGGGGCGCAGGGGCTAGGACCGGGCTACCTAGCCGCCTCTAACCAAGCTCGCCAGGTTCCACCGGGTAAGTCCCAGGCTCCACTGGCTAGGGCTCTCGTTTGCCTGCCTTTTTGGGTTAGTTTGTATATCAACATGATATCAACATGATAATTGTTAACTAATGGTTCCCTCGGTTTAGAGAATGGTTGTTCTATCATATGAAATTTCACGTCGTTATCTTCCCGGGCAATTGCTACAACAGCTAAACTAATACCTCCTTATTAAATTATTCTAGACAAATAGAATAATTATTTACTACTCGTACTTACCCAATGCTTTGAGTGAGTTACTTGTGAAAAGATGCGTGTCGTACTTTGTGACTTACCTATGTATAGGTGTAAGGCCACGATCCTGTTCCAATATACAGTACGTCATTTCGACTATTTGTATAGAATGTTCTTCAAGGCTACTTTTTTTGAGTTCATGAAGCTACGTATGGTACTTTACTGGTACCAATGGTAGCGTGCGTAGTCAAAGCAATCCCGCCCTGCAATTAAGCTGCCGAGATAATACAGACACAACCCTGGAACAGCGAATAAATTTACTTTGGCTCCCTGCCCTGCCCTTGCTTGAATAATACCCCAAAGACTGAAGTACAGACTGTACCAGTCTCCCGGTGGACAAGAAAAGTAGCAGAGACCTCTCTTATCTTATCCTAACTTAACTAAAAACTATTATATTATATTATTTATTTAGAACAATTAAAGTGATTTATCGAAAACGATAGTATAATAAAGGCAATTGTTCTAGATATTTCAAACCTTTTAGTACTTAGAATTTACTTACGCTAATAGTTAAGAAAAATGGATCTCTGCTACTTTTCTTGTTCACCGGGAGCCTGTCCATCGGGCAACGCAAAGACAATGATTTTCCAACCCGAACCATAACCAAGCCAGGATTATCCCATTGCCCCGCACCCAAGCACTTGAAACATCGCAATGGAGTAATTAATCGTGGATCGTGCCGTGATCTCCAACTGGGCCCATTTCGTGTCTCTTTCTATGACGGAGCCTTTCTGTAAGATGTACTCGGCAGTATCATTACAGTATTTACAAAGATTGTTTTGTTACCGCTTACTATCTAGTTGTCAATTTTTTGTATCGCAGCATCAGAATATATTAAATTTCTCTTTCAAACTAGGTCGTACTTATCAGCAGGTCTTAAAAATGAACACAACAGCCTCTAGCTGATAACACAGCAGATGACGTAAAGTAGGGAAAATACATCCGTAGCGTCGGGAAATTCGCTTCAACGTTACGAGTAGGCTTTGGACGAACCGTTCTAGAGCAGGCTAGCACCAGCCTAAAATCAGAATGAAACGTCCTTAACAGCTCTCAGACACCCACCCCACCATACAATAAACAGTAAACTCAGAAAATTTACGGGCAAGAGAATTCTAAGTATCGAATTCTACAGTATTCTAGCATTGTAATTTCTGCCCAGTGTTTTGACTGTAAGTTGAAAGGTCTCCCGCTTAATCCCAACAGAGTTACATATTTACAATAAATCAACAGTACTAACAACAAAATAATCAGTCAAAATGAAGCAATTCAATCAAGCGCAGGTAAACTACGGGAGCAAATATGACACAAAATGAAGATATTCTACCTCACGAGGGCCAAGCGAAGACATAACTAAATCTCTTGTCCCATAGTCATTTCTACAGATATCAATCCTGCAATTTATCTGACGGCGTAAATCTCT
>LT855413.1:3109169-3173270 GCA_900184765.1 Hymenoscyphus fraxineus | reverse complement strand
GGTGGTCACCCACCCAACTACTAATCTGCCGATCTGAGGCTTGTGTATGGCAGAGCGGACGGGATGCCCAATTCTCCTC
This sequence comes from Hymenoscyphus fraxineus, assembly GCA_900184765.1. Taxonomy (NCBI): domain Eukaryota; kingdom Fungi; phylum Ascomycota; class Leotiomycetes; order Helotiales; family Helotiaceae; genus Hymenoscyphus; species Hymenoscyphus fraxineus. The sequence goes on along the minus strand of LT855413.1, from coordinate 3,173,191 downwards.
AGTCTATGGTCGTATGTGACAGCTTCACTTGTATTCATCCTCACGTTTTTGCATCTTCACTATCCCCTTTCTTCCTTACTGTATAAAGCGCAACGACTTCATACATCCTTCACCTTTTGTATAGCTCCTGTGCTATTTTGTGCAACCTTCCCACATAGCTCAGTTTCTCCATTTTCACCACCCAGCTTCCTCTGTGAGCAAAGGGGAAGGGCTGCCTGTGAACAGACCGCTGCACACAGCGATACTAAATCCAAAGAGGGCCAAAGCAGCCGAGCTACCTAGCTATCAGCCCAACCTCATAGAAATGAAAAAGTACCTACACCACCAAAAGCACATGAATATCCAAAGCTAAGTTTACAGAATCTCAATTACACAAGTAGTGTAGGAGACGTCTTTCATCTGTTCATTTCGTTTCCTCGGGTTATCTGTTACAGAATAGGGGAACCGAGCCCGTGCCCATCCAGACATACCATAAGCGAGCATTCGCAGTGAACCTGCCGTGCGATTAGACAACCCAAGCTATAGCTGTAACACAGCGGAAGCTAGTACCTAGCCCCAGGGGTACCAATTGAATGACATTTTTTGTAACCAGCTCAGGCTGTTCGAGTTCTCCCTTCCTCCCATCTTGCCCATCTAATCACCTCCTCACAGCCCTCCTACTCCCAACCCTCTCCCAGAAAACCATGCATCCCCTCTCCCCCCGCCTCAAAATCATCACATGTCTAGCCCTCTTCCACATATCCAGCCTCTCACTCTGGACAATCCACAACCACAGCCTCCACTTCCAACGCCAACCCGTGGAGCTCCTCAACAAAGCCCACGAGTACCTCACAGGATCCCCACGATTCCCCGTGAGCAAAAACGACATCGGATTTATTTTCAAAACAGGCTACGGAAACCAAGATAAAATCCAGGCAATCCTAGATACCTTCCCCAATCTCCAAAATGTAGTTTTGATCGGCGACTACGCTACTAGGACAGGAACTCATTTCAAGCACAAGGACTTGGAGATACCGGTCTATGATGCTATTGAGGCGACTCTTCGTGCTTTGCCGCCGCAGAGGAATAGTACGAGGGTACGCAGTTATGAGGAGCTTGCTGCGGCGATTGCTGCGGGGGATGAGGAGGTGGCGGGGAGTATTGCGAGGGCTCATGGGTGGGAGCTTGATATTATGAAGGTATGTTTTTGGTCTCCTTTCGGTTTCTTTTCTGTTAGCTGATAGCTAGCGGGTTTGGAACTCATCTAACTCATTGGATACTGTAGTGGATATCGGGTCTTGAAATGGGATACCGATTATTGCCAAACAAGAAATGGTACAGTAGGCATTTCCCTAATCTCTTCTTCCCGAATTCCTATTCTGGTTATGCCACACGTAGTATGAGACCCTATCTTTCGGAGCTCGTCTTCTTACAGTACCTGCTGTCCAATACATGGAATAGTTTCATAGATGAAAAATGCTGACTCAAACATATCGCACCACACAGTGCTAGCCGACGACGACACCTTCATCATAGAAGCATCCCTCCTAAAAGTTCTCAGCAAACTTAACCCCCAAAAACCACACTACCTCGGGAAAGGCATCGGGGGCAAACACGAAGTAAACCGCTTCGCCCACGGCGGCTCAGGAATCGTCTTCTCCAGCACCGCATTATCTCGCATACTGAGAAATCCCAGCGCAGCCCACACCGCATCTCTCACAGGAGAGCTAGGCGACGCTCTAACCACCCGCCTCGCATTAGCAAACGATGTCCACCTGGAAGAGAGATTCAGCCTCCATTTCAACGGCGAACGTCCCCGAACGACGCGCATACGACCAGATCGGCCGTGCGAACCGATCATCACCTTCCACCACATGTCGACGGCAGATACTGCGGAGTTCCAGCAAAAGCTTTCGGGTGTCACATCGCCAGTCTCGTGGATGGATCTGTGGACGCTCTATGAAGAGAGGGGTCTCGAGAGGTTTATTACCCAGCCTTTTCGGTCGGATTGGGATCATGTTGGGGTGTCGGATCGAGTTACTGAACATGTGGAGACGAAGGAGGATTGTCGGCGGATTTGTGAGAAGTTCAGTTTGGATTGTTTAGCGTGGACATGGACTGCTGGGAGTCAGACGTGCCATACGAATCCGTGGGTAGTTATTGGGAATGAGGCGGTTGGGAAAGTCACGGGTGTGGTGTCGAGGGGAGTCAAAATGTTGAGTAATTGCTGATGTACTGGGGGTGGAATCTTGGGTCTCGTTTTATACTAAAGTAATGATAGGGAATGTTAGTACACGTTCTGTATGTAAGATCTTACAAATGTCTAATACAAACTATCTAACACCTGAAGTGTTCTAGAGCAGGTTCCCGAGAACCCGTAAACTCTCAGCATACCGAAAAGAACCGAATTCAAGATTTCAACTATTATTCAAGCGAAAATTGAAATAATATCATAATTTAGACCCAAGAACCTGCTTACAGAATACATCCATCCCACACAGCTGTTTTAATTATACTTGGTTCACCAGAATAATACCGTCCTAATTTGAATGTACTACATGCAATAACCAAATCTCTTACATCGCTCGGCAAACCAACTCCATAGCGTCACGTTCATAAGCGAGTTTTCGATTCATAGAACCCGCCATACTGTACCATACCTACCAAGTCAAGTCAAGTCATATCACAGCAACCACTTCCGACATCCCTCAGCAAAATACAGAAACAGGAATAAAATACGCTAAACACAACTAAGCTACGCCCTTCAAAAAAATGTGCTAGCTAGTTGAGTCTCCTCATCCATCCGATACCGCCCTAGAAAAAAAAATATGAAAAGTTTTCTTGTTTCCCTCCTTTCCACCACCCAAGCACCTCCAAGCTAAGCTAATAAAAAAGAAAAGAAAAGCAAAATACCCCACGCTATGCAATGCAAATCGAATAAGCGAACTTTGCCCTGCCAATTCCACCCATCAACCATGCGCCAAAGTGATGACACTGTATCCCGAAAGCAAAATCCACCAGAAAAACCATGATCCGAAAAAAAGGGATCGATAGACCTAGACTCCATACAATGCTATTCGTCTGCCAGCATCTGAATTTCCTTTCATAATTAAAGAAGTTAGTCATGAGCGCGGAATCATCATTAGGCCTCATCAACCTCCTCTACTGGTGCTCGAGCATCGTCTAATTGTAAGAGATTCCGAAAGCCACGCTGGGATGCTGGAATTCCATCTCTTGAAGCGCCGAAATCGAGAACCTAAAAGCAAATCAGTAAGATAACATAAGAGATGAACACGAGGTAAAATTACCTCAAGGTATGTAAGATTATCGCGCTGAACAGCGGCTACACATCTGCGTTCGTCGAACTTGACTTGCCAAACACCACTGAGATCGGTCAGGAGATCCTTCATACATTCACCGGTCTTGATGTTCCACATTTTTAACGTTCTGTCTGATCCAGAAATGACCTTTTGGCCATCGTGTTGGAAACAGGTAATGGCGCCGGTGTGAGCCGTCAATGTGCTCTTACACTGGCCGTTTTCTGGATCCCATATTCTCAATGTCGAATCAGCAGCGGCCGAGACCAGCCTTTCGTCTGCGAGGTCAAGTAATCCAACCAGAGAAGTATGCCCTTCCAAAGTGAATAAACATGCACCAGTTTCAAGAGACCATATCTTGACGAAATTGTCCATGGATCCACTAATGCATCGGTTACGTTTGTGGTCGAGAACAACACTGTAGACTTTCATGGCATGTCCAGTCAATCGGTGTAAGGTCTCGCCCGTGGATATCTTCCATACTCTGACGGTATTATCGTAGCTACCGCTGACCAAAGTATCGCGATGTGCAGCGATAGCTCGTACAGAGTGGGTATGCCCACCCAGAACACGAACAAAATAAGGGCAATCTGCATCATTCAGTGGGGCGGAGGTCTGGATATAACGTTTGGATCCCTGCTCCGGTAACCTCCATACTCTAAGTTGGGAGTCTCGTGATCCTGTGATGATCAATGGTTTTTCCGGAATCATGATTGCCTGACCTTTCTCAGTCTTGCCAATATTTTCGGGCATTAGAATCTGTAGACACCGCACTGTGGAAGTATGACCGTGGAAAACCTGAGTACACAATCCTTTTTCGATATCCCAGACACGAACTGATCGATCAGTAGATCCAGAGACGAGAACGTTTCCTTGATACTGCAATGCCCAAACACCACCCTCATGGCCTTCAAGCCTCTTCCTCAAGGCGCCCGTCTTGGTATCATATACATGTATGAGGGCATCATCACTTCCGGTAATAATCTTATCATCATCGAATTGGAGACATGTGATGACATGAGCTGGGTGGGCTGGGAAGGCAAAGTGATGTGGAACAACCTCAGGATTCATCCAACTATTCTTGAGCAGGTAGTGGCGTCTATAAAGAGATTTGAAAAGGTGGAGTTTCCTTAGCCCAGGCAAGCCTCGTCTTGGATCTGGAACAGCTGCAGCGGCCGAAGTGGCTGCAGTCAAAGGACCCTCAGACTTGTGAAATCCAGTTGTTGAAGATTTTCCTTTATCTGTTTGGCCAAAAGCCCGTCGTTTTGCACGGTCAGATCCCAGTCCGCCGGTAATACGTTTTCTCTTGCTACTTGAGCGAGGTTTTCGAATGGGCTCTTCGATGCTCTTGGTACTAGAGAGAAGAGATATGTCACCGTCCGCGTGAGGACCAGGTAGGACACTTAGATCTTCCTCGCCGCTGTTTGGTCCATAGGGATCCTGCCAACCCCAACCTTGATGAATTGCCTTTTCAAGCTCTCCAGGAGGGAGGATAAAACCGTCACGGTCCAAAAGTTCTTTCCAGCCGGTCTCGTTGGTATCAATGACATTTCTCCAGTGTTTGGAGACCCGAGCAGCGCGGCACAAATCCTTATGGTTCAAGAAACTCAGGACGTGAAGACTCAACTCGGCAGGCAATTGCTCTAAAAAGTCGCATTTGAGAGCAGGGCCAATCACATCTGCTAATACATGCAGCGTTTTCCGAGGGCATCTTCGAAGAAATTGATACATCATCAAGGTTTTCATATCATTAGGCATTGATTCAAAAGTCTCAAGCATTGATCGGCTATCCATGACGGATGGGACACGGATTCGAGTTAAATCACCCGGTGGTCCAGCCTGTTCCATCGCACGAATTATTTCGTCATTATCAAGTGTCTCCTGGGTATCACCGGACTGCGTTTCGGGGCTCGTAGCAGCGGTCGAGTCGCCATCGATGGCTGCAGATTTGATATACTCGTCTTCATGGAGTTCAGCAGCTGCAAAAGTAGGTGAGAGGCCAGGACTTGGAAGGCTGGCATTTTGAGCAAATGCGGTATTGAGAATTGGGCGCTGGAGTGCCGAATTACCGAAAGACGAATTGGAGTCGTCGAGCAGTTCAAGGTCGGATTCGGCTATAGGAGGGGTTGCAACGGCGTTGGCAAAAGACTCCTGGCTCTCTGCATCTATGAGGTCCTCAAAGGAATGATTGTGGCCCAACCCAGATTGCGGCGTATAAGCTTCTGAGTTGAAATTAGGCGGATGATTACGTTCCAGTGACGATGATTCCAACTCCGACATATCTGGGGTTTCTGGAAATTTATTGCGCTTTGTGATAGGCAAACCCAGCCCGAAAGGTTGTGTTCGTGTTTCCGGGGTTTCTGACTGACCATCCTGGAGATGCTCAACGTCGCGATGGCTTTTGCGTGCTTTTCCAGACTTTGGAGATCGCGACCGTGAATGAAGACTTCTCCCTGCCAGTCGACCCTGCCCATCTGCATTAAAGAGAGACAATTTTTTGTTGAATCGTAAAGGCTTCTGGCGTTCGCTTGATTGTAAAGTGCCTGATGCCCGACGGCCCTCGCTTCCCGATCCTTCTTGCTCATCTTTCCTTTGCAGGCGACTCTGTGTGGCCGATGCTGTATCTACTCGCGAGGTCTGATTACGTGACTATTAGCTTCCTTCATTATAAACTAGTATGATTTCCTCAAAGAACAAACCTTTCGTTGGATTTTCGGTGGGCTAATCGAAAAATCCTCTTCGTCTTGTACATCAACCTCGTAAGAAATATTCCTGAGTTGAAGAGGGGTTGGCTTGAGTGCCAGGGGATATTCCTTTGCATCGAGCAAATCTAGTGCCCGGTTTGGAAATGGAAGAGAAGGATATGCTCTTTTTGTGGTAGTTGTGGTTGTGACTGTCTTTGTCTCTATACACTCTGCCATCTCAATCTTCAGTCTTGAGGTTCGACGTGAAGTAGTCTCCTCATCTTCTTCCCATCCCATGGAGACGGTCTGGCTTCTCGAGCGAGGGCGTAGGATCTCGGACTTGGGATGCATAGACTTCGGGTTCGAGACGAAAGGACTCGGCGAGCCCTCTGATACGTAATTCTGCAAGGCATTTGGGCTAGCACTCTGCCCCATCGTGCTGCGTCTTTGTGAAGTTGGCCGTGCTGGAGGTTCCATGGTGGAAGATTGTTGCTTCGTGGTGCTGTTGGCCCCGCCCCTCGATATCGAGAATGAACGCGTTCCTCGCGTGCAAAGCGCGAAGCCTCTCACGTCCTCCGATTTACTATCAGGCTGTTGGCAACACCATAGCCAACGAACACTCCCTGGAGATCTTACTGGAACTGGCGGTCGTGTGCTGTTGGTGGGGGCGAGGGGTGCGGTCGAAATCGGATGCGGAAAGGAACACGAAAGCCGGAGGGAAGTTGGCGTCTATGAAGTCTGCAACCAACACAAGTAGATCGAGACTGGGAAGGGGAAAATACTGTCGAAGAGGAGGAGTCGGTAGCAGTGTTGGAGAAGGTGGTTGAGGTGGAGGTGGAGGCTGACTCTGGTCGTTCGCTGGTGGTGGATGAAGCTGGCTGTGGTTCAAGTTCTCGGAGTCAAGCCCGCTTCGGGTCCCGCGCCACCTAGTTTTCTCACTGTGAGTTCCTGGCCTCCTGCCTCCTGCCTCACTCATACATACTCGAGTACCCCCAGCTGTTCCCCTTTTGGTAGGAAACTCGTTCAAGTACCAACTCCGACGCAACTACTCAAGGTAAGAAGCTTTCAACTATTATTTCACCTCAAGCTATTTGATTGTCCTCTGAGTCAACGAGTCACGCTACTGTTTATTGTCCAGGATGGGTATGTATTCTTTTTGCGCTATGAGCTTTCTGGAGTAGATTGCTGTGGGGAGACAGGTACTGTACGGGTAGGTATCATTCGTGGATGATGATGCTGAGTCTGATGCCATGCTGATGTAATCCTGTGGTGTATTTTTGGACGAGAATGAGCAGCAGAAAGGCTCAGCGCGAACCTGCAGCTCATCTGTTTTAGCGATTGTACTACTATAGTGCTTCTCGACTTATTTCTTCACTCCCAGCGCGGAAGAATGGGGATTGGGTAGGGTCTTATCAAATGCCTCACGATTGAAACCAGAAGAAGTCGCTGCTCCTTGACCAAGTACGAGTAATATCTATTCTGTAAATCTACACCTTCTTCCCTGTCCGTACGACCACGCGAGTAAGCCTTCATATCACATCACCACTTCACATATCAAGGCAGCGCTCACAGAGTCAACAGCCTGATAGTGCTACCGGGAACGACGGAATTGAAGAGCGCAGAGAAGGAACTTGGAAGAAAGGTGCTTAGGAAAAGGGCACTACGAAAACACAGATGACCAGTAGTATCACTGATGTTTTATATGCCCATTCATCAAAACGCCCAAACAATGCCTAACGTGGACCTTGGAGCCCCACCAAAAAAAGTATAAAGTGTGCTCCAATTACTTGATACGATCCAATCTCGCTCTGTTCATGACAATTTGATCGTCCACTTTGTTGGTCTAATATGAGAGTTAGCAATCTAATCACAATCAAGAATTGAATTGAACTCACCTTGTCCGTGACCCTCTCGAGCAACACGTTCTGTGCCTCAACCTCCTGGCCTGTTGCTTTTGCCAGCAGATTCAACCGGCCCACTGCACCGCTCATGGCGTCAAGGTTAGCATCAATCTCGTTCTCCATTTCATCATCTTCCGAGTCGGCCTCGAACTGATACTTTGAACGTTCTGCAAGACTGGCTTTGGCGCCCGGTGCACGATATCCGACGTCTCCGGGTTGCAGCTTTTTAAAAGTAGATTCCATTCGTTGCTGGGAACCAAAAGCGGCTTGTCGAGTAGCCTCACGTTCCTCTCTCTCGAGGCGATGCTTCTCCACGATTTCTTGATCGCGTGCTTCTCTTCTTGAAGATGCCGTGAAAGGGTTACTGACGTGGACGGCGAACATGCTCCTATTTAGAGTCTTCAACTCCTTGGCTTTCGCCTCCGCAATTCGGTTATGATTGGCGGCAATATCTAGGTTCTTCTCTGTATTGTGGATACGCTCTCCTTGTGCACCTAGTCGGGCAAGTGTTGCTCGTCCAGTCTCCTCAGCTTGGGCCGCAATTTGTAGTGCCCTTCGAGTAGATGAAACATCCTCTTGCTTCATGAAACGAATTTGTTGTTTGGTTGCTGCCACATCTTCCTCTTCCTCTTCTTCTGCTGTAAGCTGTCTATCTCCCCCATATCCACCACCGCCTGCCCCTGACTCGGCACCGTAACCGCCAGGCTGTCTAGAGTTGGCTGGAGGCATAGGACCTCGCTGGGCATATCGGTCCTTCGCACCTCCAAACAACGCATCTCGATTGTCCTCTGTTGTTGTAGTATCGCTGCTGTTGTTCCGCTGTAAACCACCGTAGCCACCAGGGCCATATTTGTTTCCTGTGTCGGAAGGCGGGGCAGGAGAGGTATCATATCTATTGGCACCATAACCACCTCCGCTGCCATACTTCTCAGCTCCATATCCACTGCCATTTGAAGGAGCACGGTTTGGTGCCGGTCCTCCTCGTCCGCCACCTGGACCACTGGGTAGACCACCACGTCCAGGACCTTGAGGGAGTCCTTGTCGAGCTTGCTGGTAAGGCGAGGCTGGTGGTCCCGCTGGAGGCATATTCGCATATTTGTTGTTGTCCTGGGCGTATGGATCTGCGGATGGCGCTTGTTGTGCGTATGGATTTGCTGCTGGCGGAGCGTTTTTGTCACCCTTTTCGCCCTTCTTTCCAAAGCCAAACTTCTTCATCGTGGGTGGTGGTGAGGGGTTGCAATCGGGGGGATGGTAAAGGTGAGGTAATAGGGCGTGGTTGAGAGTGATTGAGTTGGAATTGCAGGTATCTGTCGTTGTCTTTTGAATGTAAAGAAGGGATCCGTACACAGAAGAGGGACCGAGTAGTTTTTATGTGAGCTGAGGGTTGGGCTGTGTAGGTTACGACGACAGAAGAAGCACAGTCCTGTCTGAGACTCCTGCGGGCGAGTTTCAATACCCACGAGGGGCATGCTAGGCATCAGGGGCAAGGGTCCATGACAAACGCCAAGGTGTCATGGGCAAGCCTCGCTTGGCGGAAAATGGAGACGGAGCGGAAATAAATCCCTGGCTCCCATCCAACGACAATCTCAAGGTGAGCCTCTAGTATCTATCTTCCTAGGTATATACACATGACCAGAACAGTACAACAACCAAGGCCCGGTGTTCAAATTCTGAATAAGATTTACTTCCTCGTATGTGGGTAGATTCAAGCCTTTGAGAATAATGTTGCGAGAGGAGATCAGACGGCGGGAGGGGAATCGAGAACGTCGTTGATTTCATGCTTGCCTGTTAGGGATCCATACTTAGAAGGCAGATCTCTCAATGTCTTCTCTCCTTGCCTGGGTATTTCCCTCCTCGGCATTGAAGAATATGATCTCATGAACGACTATGATCTCATGGAAGCCTCGAAGCCCATCTACCCAAACAAGACCACTTTCTTTACCCGTACTGCCATACGTCATTTTTCATATTCTTTCGAGCGTTCAATATATTATTATAACTTTCATATTGGACAAATTACAAGCAGAGCCGCTTGAGGTGCATTTCATATCTACTATATCAGAGCCTGCACTCAGCCTCCTGATATGCACACAAGAAGTTCTTGCTGGTGGACTCAGACAGAGGTAAGCATATGGAGGTGTTTCCCAGAGTCGTCGAGTGTCTTCACGGTGACCTCGCAAAGCACCAGAGAGAAGTGGAGGTCCACTCTTGTACTCAGAATGAGAAATATAAGTACTTGTCACTTGAGGTGATAGAAGAGTCGCAAACTCGCTTTCATTGCTCTCCTGCACGAGTTTCTAGTTCTTCTATTCTCACTGTGTTCGCTAAGCCGTAACCGAGGGCCCAAAAAAGGTAGAGGAGTACAAATTTCATCTTCATATTATCTCTCTACAAAGCCATCTTTTGGTACTTTTCCTCTCATACCTGAAGTTGGATTCTTTCTTACTGGTGGTGCCAAAGGGATGGAATTGGTGTGTGGGTGTGAGTTTGAGTGTGGATGTTGTTCGCCGCTCCTCCTCCCAATTCGCTCCTTCCGTATAGCAAAGGCAGTCGCAGTTGCGCCTTCCCATACAACACCTCGACCCCCTCGTCCCCCTCCCAACATGAATCACCTGCACTTCCCCTCTTTCAAAATCGTCGACGACCTTCATCTCCATCACACCTTGGTAGCATCCATCATCTGTGGTCCATCTTTCCCATCTCATTCCCACCATCAGTATCTACATCGTCATCTACATCACACCCCCATCCTCATACCCTCTCTCATCTCGCCCCAAGTTCATTCATTCATTCCTTAAGGTTCATCTCTTCTCCTTCATCCTCCCCGATACTGCAACACTGTCATATACACCACCATGCCACCGCAAACGCGTTCCGGTGGTATCGTACCCTCTGTTGAGGGCGACCTCCTGCCAGCAGCAAAGAGGATCAAGTTAACTCCAGCCATGAAAAACATGAGCGCCTTGCGTCAGCCTACAGCTAGTTCGCATCGAGCTACTGTTGTACCAACCTCCCGGGCGACGTCCTGTGCCGTGGCAACGCCTCGACCAATGCGACGAGCACCAGCTCAAAAGCCACAGACAGTTGTCAAAACTGTTGTTAGTCAGAAATATAGCATTGAGGTAGTCAAAATCGCGCTCACGGCCACAGTAAGTTTTCCGCGATTTGGTTCAAGGCATCATCATGTTTTGCACGGCGGTGCTGACCAAGCTACAGATTTCAACTATCGCATGGGCCAGGTTTGTGCTGTGGTCACAACAAATCGCAACCCAAAGCTTACTTTCTATAGGAAGATCTTCGGCCGCGACGACTACCGTTACGATGGCAGAACGATTGATATTAACTCATCCGATTTGTCATACGAGAACTTCAAGAATGGCCGTGTCTTGCCTCCGATGGTACCTAGAACCGACAGCATGAGAGACCTTTTTTTCTTGAAGCCCGACAGTCACAAGGCAAGTGGGAAGCTACTGACTTGGCTGGTGAGTATCCGCAACCCGATTCTAGGCTTTTATCTGACAAGAGCAGGAGGGTAGTGTTGCAGAGGCGTTGGAAGCGGGATACCTCAAAGCTATTCAGCTAAACTTCCACGCTCCGGGAGGACGCTCAACCCCATCTAATATTCTCGAGAAATACCAGATTCTGATTGAACACTCTGCGGGAGCCATTGGCTGGCAAATCAACACCGAAGTGCTGGGAGATTCACAGTCGTCAGAAATGGCTACGGACTTAGCAAACCTAAAACTCGTAGAACTTGCCTCCGATATTCGAAAGCGTGTAGAGTTTGAAGGTGCCCCTTTCCCTAAAGGTCAGTGGCTGTCGTATAACCTGAAGGCTTTCCGCTTCTGACTCTGTCCCCAGGAACCACAATGACGATGGATATGTGGTTGAATGAAAAAGCGCCTGTCGGATACCAGTCTCCAGGATTCATCACAATGAATTCCGAATTCATACCACAACTCGACGGTCATGAATCTTACCCAACAATGAAGACGCCATTTCATTCGTACGTATCACACTTAGAACTTTGCTAAGACTACTGACCAAAAAGACTATCTGTCTATCTTCCAAATAGAAGCCAGGCTAGTGTTGACAGAACGGTAGCGATTCGTAACCCGCCTCCCAAAACTAATCAGAAAAGCGTTCTCAGCTATCCTCAAACACCACTTACCGATTCGTCCACGTTGAGCATCGATCCATCGTCCACAAGTCACTATTCTGGTAACGAATACGATACAAGCAACGATTCTGGTGACGATGTCAGAACACAAGGTAATAACGTTGAAATTTCTGCTTCCATGGTAAGGCATATCATATACAGATCTATTCTTCATTCAATACTAACCATGCACAAGGGCACACCAGCTTTCAGATCAAAGGTCGATTTGAACAGAGATACCCAGGCCCTCTTTTCATCGCAGGCCCCATCACAATCCGGTGGACGTGCAGGAAGCGTTACCTCAACCGAAGGCTCTCCTGGCCAAAACTCTCCTGGTCCAGCTGAGTTGCTCAGACAGCGAGTCACTAGAGTTTATCTCACACCACACGTTGATTCTGCAGGAAGCATAACCTCAACCGAAGATACTCCTAGCCTAAAATCTCCTGGTTCAGCTGAGGTGCGCAGAGAGCGATTAACTAGGGATTTTCAAGCACCGCATGGTGAGCTTGCAAGAAGCTTACTTGAAGGCAGTCCCGGCCCGAGCATTCCGACTAGGAGACCAAGCCTCAGAAGTAACAGAAAGACCGCAGACCAAAATATGTCATGCCAGAGTCCTCAAATGCTATGAAAATTGTCTTCATATAGTCAATGGCTGGGGTGCATTTGTTAGGTTTTCCGGGGAGCTTTGCTCAGAATGCTTTGTACATTTTCATTCAATCAAATCATAGCAATTAGATGATGTAGCTCAAGATGTAGCAAATCAGATATTCTGTCCTTAAGTTTGACTTGAGTATTGTCCTGGCGAAGATTGGATGGTTAGAGAGCAGTTTAAGATGATTGAGACGAACTTGAACTGCAGCCACGGAAGCTTGTCATTGGCTGCAGCACATACAGTATTGTAATTGACGTGGGTGTCACAATACAAACAAAAGCGAAGTGGCCTCTAGTAACCGGATAAGGTGTACAATAAGTCACTACCTCTTCAAGGAGGGCTGTAGATTATATTGGAGAGTACGTACGGTACTGTAAGATTTACTCGAGGTACTGTATCCGCTTCGCTTCCTTAGCGAGAAACAAATCAGGGGCTTGTGACATGAATACTCGAGCCCCACCCAAAACATAGTTACTTCAACTTACTTGAGATGAATTCTACCGTATAATCAACATTCTAGCATATAAACAAAAATCGTGAAAATAAAATATGATACGAAAAGATGTTGTATGAAAAAAATCCTTGATTTCTTTTTTTACTTCTTGCTCTTACTTGATACAGTCAACATCCTCTAGACACTAATAGTCTTAAAGACATTAAAGCTCTCCCCAGTTCCCACCAAAACCCCCGGAATCTGCGGATGCCAATGTACTTCCTTCCCCTTCTGCATATAATGCACAAACAACAACTGAGGCGGAACCTCCGAAACACCACCCGTATCCTTGCTCTCCTCATCGTCCAACTCGACCGCCAAATCCCATAACGTGAGTGTGTCGTCTCCGGCTGCGACAGCGACAATACTGTCATCGGTAGGATGCCACTCGATGCTAGTGATCTGTTCCTTGTGGAAGTTGAAGGAGGCGACGGGGGTAGGTTTTGGAGAGACGGTCGAGGGAGAAGAGAGCTTCCATTGTCGGAGGTCCCAGACTGCCCATTCGCCGTCGTCGGCACCGGAGGCGAGGAGATGGGTGGTTTGACGGGACCATGACATGACGTTTACGTCGGTGTTGCTGACTTGAACGCTGATTGCTGCGGTGCGGGATTTGCTTCGTACGTCCCAGACTTTGATGGTTCCATCGCTTGAGGCGGATGCGAAGACGTTCTTTTCTTGGGGACTCCATTGCAGTTCTTCGACGCTTCCTGTGTGTCCTAATAAGGGTCTGGAATCGGTGGCCCATCCATCGCCGCCTGTTCGTGTGGTGACAAAGATGCTTCCGTTGTTATCTCCAGTGATGAGTTTCCCCGTTGAGACCAGTGGCGACCAATCTACTGCATACCCCTCCGCCTTGTGCATTCTCAGCGTGGAGATTGGTTTATTTTGTTGTGGAGTAATGACTGTGCCTGGAGTATCGAATGAAGCTAGATGAGGTGTGACATCATGAATCAAAACCACACCCGACTCCATCATACTGGCCGTTAAAGTCGTGGGCGGTCTACTCGAATCGCTCGCTGGCGTCTGGTGTACCCGAATTCTGTTCGTCGTACTAGTCAAAGGAATAACAGTCGACTCCAGAATTGGATCCGCGTCCTCGTCGTCATCATCGTCATCCGAATCCTCCTCAACATCTCTCTCCATCCTACTCAATCCAGAAAACTTCATGATCATCAATTGATTTTCCTTTTCCCGCTTATAGTCCGCCTGGGTTCCCGCAACCGCATACATCGTAGCAGGGTACGTCTTTCTATCATCTCCTAAACTATCCTTCACGATATCAAAAGAGAGACAGGGCCAGGGTGTGCTGAGCGCATGAAGCATTTCGTAAGTCGACAAGTCAGGGGATAGAGTCTGGCCAGGTTCGAGTTTATTCCTACCAACGATGAAAGTCTGTTGGTCTACATCCATAGCCTCTATTTCTCATCAGTAAAACCCTCCCATCAAATTTCCTGAACTGCGCAACATACCAGCCTTCTCCTCAGCCTCTCGTTCCGCATCCGGTCTCCCATCAACACCCGCCTCCAAAATCTCATCCTCGCTCTCATAATCATCCTCGAACTCGCCCTCGAAATCCGAAGGTTCATCATCCAATTCCTCCTTGAAAGGTCTCTCACCTCCCTTCAAAGGAGCCCCTCCATTCTCAAAATCTTCAGCCGCGCGTTTCGACATCGTTCCTGTGTGGGTATGAATTGGTATCGAGGTCGGCGCAAAAGATGGTGGTGTTCGGGAGTCGCGTTGCGGGGTTCAAAAAGATAATTTTCTTATCGCACAATCGCAAAATGTGGGTCCGACGGAGCGGATTATCCATTGGTCCGTCCCGACAACCTTAATTCCGCCATCGCGAAATCGTGAGAGAACATCGAGAAATCGAATGTAGAACCTCCCCAAGATGTTGTACGAGCTCATCGCAATTGTAAGTCTTCTTTCACATACTCTATATCCAAACAATGCTAACAAACCAACCCAGGTCCGACCATCCGGCAGCCTCGCCGAGGTAAAAGAGTACAAACCCCCCTCCCAAACCACCAACTCAACTCCCACATCCCACATCCCACATCCCACATCAAACCCTTCCCCTTCACAACTAACAACCCCAAGAATCGCCCGCACAGCCGGCTCATTAATCCTCCGCTCCGGCGGCACCATCCGCGGAATCCAAAACTGGGGCGAATTCGCGCTCCCAAAGCGAACGAGAAAGCACCAGGCTCAATACACAAGTGGTCAATACTTCATCATGCGTTACGACGGTAGTTCGCGGATCCAAGACGATGTCCGGACGACCCTGGGGTTGGATCCGCGGATGATCAAGTTCACGAATGTCAAATTGGGTGATGGGACCTTGGAGAGTATCAGTAAGATTGGTGGGAATGTGGCATGGAGAGAGAGGGAGGATTTCTAGGGTCGAGAGAGGAGCTTTGGGGTCGAGGAAAAAGGAGAGGAGTGGAAAAGACGAAGAAGCGCTGGAATTGATGAACCATGTGATTGGAATGAGATGTATGTATGCTTTTGGGGGGTGTACAATATGGCAGGCATTGCACGGCGAAATGGGAATTCTGAATGAAAAGGGTCACATGGAAACATTCATCATGAAGTTGGATGCAATTTTTGCTGGATCATAATTCGTATCATGTGGATTGGAGTCTAATTCCCAGGGACTACCAAGTGCGCCGATTTACAATGCTCGCTGAAGCCACTAAGGGCAGGCCTATTTCGCTCAGAAAAAAACAACATGATGCCCAACCAGCCTAGTCGGTCTCCATTCTCTCTCCCTCACCTCTCTTCTCCTTAACCCAAGCTACAAAGTCATCAATGACACTTGGCCAAGCACCATCCTCATTCCAGAAGCTCAACGTCTCATCGCCCATTGCCTTTTGTAAGAACTCCAAAGTCATGTTCCACATATCCTTGTTGACAGTTTTGGTCCATGAACCGAGGTATTCGAACCACAATGCAGTCCAATTGGTCGAGGCGGTAGTAAACGTCATTCCAGGGTGAGTAAACAAGACCTCCCAATAAGTAATTGCTTGGTCAACTGGTAGAGCCTTCTGTCCCTTCTCCCGAGCACAAACATACACATATCTGTAGACGCGCTTGTAAAGTGTCATATCTGTGGAGAGTTGGCGAACTTGTGTAGTGATATATGCTCGTTGCTTTGCTATAGTATCAGCACTAGAATATGTCAGCAAGTATTATGAAATTTCAAATGCCAGACATACCCAACAGCCTTCCATCCATTGACGAATCCTTCCTTGGTCATATCGCCGATCGAAGGTGCTTGAACGATTTCGAGGGGAATGAGCATTTCAGCATTTTCAATGTTTAGTTTGAGGTCTGCAGTCAGATATCTCATGGTTCCATCTGTACCAACAGTGTCTTCTTCGTCATTGACATCTAATGTAAATAGATATCAGTATTGCCCATCACAAATTTGACATAAAACTAACCGCGGTAGCTGTTGAATAGTTTCTCTAAATTGTCCTTGCTTCTGTCTACAGACGCAGCCGCACCTCCGTTGGACGCAAAATAGCTATGCAAATCTACGTTAGCATTGTTCGTGCTCCTTTTTGAGAAAGAATCCATGGCATGTCCAAAGGCAGGGACTTTTGTAATGTGTGACTCCTTATCCAAATTGATCTCTTTGACTTGCACCCCTCCCTGGACAACCTCATCATCACTGGAGGCTATGAGGCCATCAGACGCTGTGGGCGGTAAGCCATTCAAAATGGATAAGCAAATATCTGAAGGTGGATTTCCAATTTGAGCCAAATTCGGTGGTAGAGTAGTTGGAAGTCGAGTTGAATACACCAGTGTCTCTCTAGAGGTATGTCTATTGGTGCCCCTGAAGTACCGAGGGCGGCGCTGAGGTACTCGGTAAACTGAAAGATCTGAGGACTGTAGTGAATGCCGAGATCTTGAGGCGCCACAAGGAAGTTTCTTGGTTGGGCGGAACAAATGAGCAGAGAGTCTATCATCCAAACCCTCGAATTTTGTTGGAGTCATCAGTGGATGAACTGGCTTTTCATCATAATCACCGTCAAATATCCCGCAGCCCACAGTGGTTCCCATGCGACCAATCTCCTTCACCAGAGGTAGTGGGAATATGTTGCTGAGAGGGCTGATATACTCTAGATCCGAGGTTGGTAAGAGCATCACATCAGCGATAACTTTGCGCTTGTGTGGAGTATAGACACTCTTTGACTGCGGAAGTTCTGCAGATGGATGTTTTGAAGACAAGTCAAATTGTGACAATGACTTCCCAATTAATTTGAGAAGCCTGTATGCAGCTGGCCGTCGTAAGGACCAGGAAGGTTCCTCATATTTAGGTGTGATGGCTTGTAAAGAGCATGCGCCTTCCAGCCTACGTTCCCTCTTTTGGTCGGAGATCCAGCGACGGTTGTTCCATATTTCTGGCCCATAAGCAAGAGTCCCTGCAGTGGGAGTAGGCAAAGGAGGAGGATCCGAAATGATAATTGCACTCTCCCTCAGATCGTAGGGAACCTGGTCGTAGTATCTTGTTTCCCTTTTTCGCAGGGCGAGATCAAGCGACGCACCATAAACGTACCGATGGTCAAGAATGATGTTAGGTATAGCTTCGAAGTCGGCGGCGGTAATAGACATGATAGTCAAAGAGTCGCGGAAGAGGGTCGTCGGTGTCCAAAAAGTTCGGGGCAAGGCTCGAGATTGATCGGAACGAAGGGGGAAATATATGAATGGAAAAGAGCGCAAGTTCTTCTCTTACCTATCAGATGCTTGGTCAATCTTCCAGCCAGAGGCCTTCAGAAGCTATTGATTACAGAAGGAGCCATTAGCATCAATATCATCATCATCGCGCCTTCCAATGCTTTCCTTCCCTCCCCTCCGACCAGACCAGGGGAACCTAAGCAGTCGCAACTTACCTTTCCTGCGGATTTCTCGTTCACACCTGTAAGTGACATGAACGTAGCAATGAGTGCTTTTTGTGCTGTAGTTGGCGGCATTTTGGCGAGCTTCCTACAGCCAGAGGCCTTTGTGGGGAAAGGAATCGGAATCCAGGAACAGTGGATGTTGTGGTTGTAGGTACGCGGTCGGCTGGTGCAGGTGGGTAGCTATGGAGGTTGCTTGCAGGAGCTGCGGACGCGGGGTCAATTTATCCCAGCCCTCGCCGATAAGGACGTGCAGGGGTCAACTATCATTAGCGAGTCACTGTGTTGCTTGAACTGACCACCACGGACTACTGGGAATAATAAAGGGGAGGCGGAGGCTCGTTCACTAGGGAACTGTAGTAGATCTACTTGTGAATGTACAAGCCCAAATCACACTACAAAGTTTCTCAACATCACCAGGGGTCAACTATCATTAGCGAGTCACTGTGTTGCTTGAACCGACCACCTACCAACCACTAGGAATAATAAAGGAGAGGCGGAGGCTCATTCACTAGGTAACTGTAGTAGATCTAGGTACTTGTGAATGTCAACCACCACCAGTCAGACAACTCAAGTCAGTCAAGAAACTCTTTACATACATCAAGGTTCTTTTAACTTCCAGCACAAGCCCAAACCACACTACAAGGTTTCTCAACAACACACAGTCACAATCTTCATGTCAATTATTGTGATTCATCTGAGCTTCGTTCTGCCTGGTTATGTTACATATGCTGCCCCAGCCTAGAAGCCTGCTTCCTTTCAAATTAACATGTCGCTCATTCCCACCCATCGCTTACCCTCCCATACCCCCCAAAACAAACTATTTACTGATTCTTGGACAAGAACCAAATGAAATTAATTACCATCCCCTTTACTCTTAATCATAGCCTCATTCCCCGACAGGCATAGATTCGGCCTCTTCTTGCAGTTGTTTCCAATTATCAGCTTGCAACTCCGAGTATTTGACTCGTTCTTGCGACCAATCTTGACACATTCGGCTCACATGGTATTGTGATGACTGGAAATTGATGAGCTCGTCTCTTATACACTCCTTAACGAAAACCCCACGTGCGTGCTGAGCAACGATAGATTGTTTGTCCTGAGATGAGTTTTAGTTAAAATTTCAAATATCCAGTCCCATACCAACTTACCTTGATGATAGCCTCAGTGACCTTTTCAATCTCCCCTGGCTTGATCAACTCATCTGGTTTTGCACGAATAGCAACAAGCTTGGTTTCATTGCTTTGTATTCGTCTTTCCAAGTATGGGATATTGTCCTTATCGTAGCGGTCCCGGCGATCGAACATATCCCTCATGCTAACTAAGGTATCTCTTTGCCTGCGCGAAGATTCAAATTAGTGACTGGTCCTTCTTTTAGCAGAAAGGTAGTGTCCTTCAAGCGTGGCTTCTTTTGAAAACAGGTGATTTACCTTTTGAAATCCTCCAAAACTCCTTGGTCCCAAGCCCGGGCCTCATCTTCAAGAAGGCTTTGGCTATTGGAAAGGTGCTTGGCCATTGACTGAAGTCCGCCATTAAGAAGCGGGACGTCATTGTTATCGGTTGCATATGTATCTTGGGATACATCGGTAAGAGACTGTAAGGATAGTGAGAGCCGTAGCTGATCAGCAGCAAGCCCCTCGTTTCTTTTTGCAAGTCTGTCAACCAGATTACACAAATTTATGTAAATTTCAGCGGATCGACGAATACCGGTACGGCTGGTATCGAAAAGTTCGTTGAGAGTTGGCGGCAGTGAGTCTTCAAGTCCAGGAGGCAGTACCTTGCCAGCAAATTCCTCTTGAACTGAGATGGTGGCTTGCTTTCGCCATACAGCAAGCTCCTGGTACTAATTAGCTTTATTTTAGCCACAATAAGTCTCCTAAGAAAATTATGAATGATAGCTTACAGTTGGGACTGTCAAAAACATGATTACCAACTAGAAGCATATTAGCCAGGCTCTCAGGCTAGAGATCAGAGAAGGAGAAAATCTACTTGTTCCTGACTTAGCACTGGATGTCGAACAAGCGCATTGGAAAATCTCGCTAGCCCCCTCCTTCGCTTTTCTATGAATGTGTTATCAGCGGCGAGATGGCTGCCATTGACTAAAATGAGAAAGTCAGCTTTGGTAAGTAGGCTACTATAACTCGTGGAATTGAGAGCTGATCTGCCAATGACAGTCTAAAATGAACGGAGGTACTTGAGATTGGAAGCAGTCCTTTTGTTCAGAGAAAAATGATGCCCAAGAATAGGAATGAGACATGGATGCTGGAGAAAAACAGGCTCAATGCAGGAATACATGGTCATCTGCAAGGCCGTCTCCGATGAGGGGTACCTCGCCCGAGGATAAGTAAAATTTACATACCTCCAACTCTTTTTGGTGGAAGAAGTGGTAGTTGACGAAAAGGATATCGTTTGTGTAAACAATCCAGAAGCCAGACAAAATCACTATATCTTCTCACCACCTTGCTTCCTCTTCGCTGACTGACAACTTGATAATTGTGATGCTGAAAAAGGAACATGCCCTCTTTCTCCGGCAGCAGGGTAATTACTATGTTCTCCTCCACGCCCCCAGAACTTATACGACCTCCCCCAAAAGAACGACTGGGAGTAGTTTCCGTTGGGCGATTGGTGCTATCTCCAGTCCCGTCAAATCCCAGACCCCTGGTTTCGGGCTGCGCTGGGTTTCCAAAGGATGTACTAGATGCACCTGCGCCATCATATGAGCCCCACACTCCTGCTGCTGGGGTCGTTGGTTCGTCTGGTAGGGTTTGACTAGATGCGCCGTTGGGAGGATCACTGGTTGCAGTAGTAAAGGTACTTGTAGTCCGGGAAGGGGCGTGCGATCCATTGCTTATAGCGCGCGGTAACGACCCGTTCGCCTTGGGTGGATTTGCATCGTGGTTGTGTTCTTTGTGTAGAGCTGGGCTCCCCCATGGATCGGCATCTGGGAAGTCCATCGAGGGCTTTCTCGGTGTTTTTGGTTTTGGCTGCGTGATTGATGCGGTGACTGAAGGCAGCGAAGGTGATACGGCTCGTTGGGGGGGTTTTGCAGCGAGTTCGGAGGCGTCTGGAAATGTCGTCGATACTGTTGACAAACTTGGGAGCTTGGGCACAGGTAAATCTGAAGAGCTCTTATCAGTAAATTGATCCATAGGCAAGCGAAGACAACCAGCCAGGGTACAAATAGTGAGAAAGAGTCGGGACTGGCACTGGCACTGGCACAGGGCTCAACTGACCGCGTCGCCGTTCATCCACCCCATCCAGCGTGATATCTTCTTTTTCTTGCGCCAGACCGATCAAGGCCAGCAAAACATTAAACTCGTTCCGGTTCAGATCCGAGAGTTGGCCTCCCGAGGTAACCAAGCTCATGATGCGACTCTGTGCATCGGCAGAGAGATTTCCAGCACTCAAAGCCTTCGCAACTCCCGCAGGGCTGATCTTGCCTGAACTGCCATCGCTCTTCAGCAGGTTATCGAATGTGTCAACATAGCTATCCGGCACCTGTGCCCCGTCGAGAAGGCCCTTGACCAAGTCTCCCCGCGCAGCCCTCCCCCTCTTGGGTGTCGGCATGCCCCAGGCTCCCTGAGCATCATCGTCAGCGAACAAAGAGGACTTGGATCGGGACGCTGCGCTGTTGCTGTCATCGTCGTCGAAGAGCGTATTGCGAGACTTGGAGGTGCTGATGGGCGCAGCCTCCTCCGGCGAGGAACCAAACAAAGACATTGCTCCAGCGGACTCTGGCTCTGGTTGGCGCTGGCTATGACTGTGGATGTAGTGGGGAGAAGTCAATAATAGGCAGTCATTCGCAATGGCAATGGCGCAAGTCCAAGAGTGATGCGATGCAACACAGAGCTCGCTATCGAGACATTGTCAACCATACCTGTAAGATGTACGGCTTGGGCGAAGCCATCCCGCCCCACATCCCTGCCAGAAACTCCTGCCAAACGTCTGGTCCAGGTAGGTCAAAGCTACCGCTTTCTCAGCTAAATTTACGCTAGCTGCTACATGCACTTGGTACTCCACTGCAAAGGAACAAGCTTTTGTACATATCTTCAAAGTCTGTTTGACTACAATTGTCTATCTAGTTTTGTCAATATGATCAATGACGTCCTTCATAAGAGGGAACACCTATACATTAGGTGGCATTGGAAGGGGACACACAACGCCATATGGTACAGCCCCGGAGCTGTTACAACTGGCCAAAACAAGTACAACGTACGTTGTATATCCCCGTATCGGTTGGATGACCATGGCTGTGTGGATCATGACTGGGCCACAATTGAAACCATACCCTCTGATTCTTGCTTCATACAAATCATCGGGGAATATATTTCATCATACAACCATCGTACGGGTTCTATGTCCCATTCTTTTAGTACAACAGTAAATATATACGATGGGTATGTTGCAGTCGCCGAACTATCAACTACCACAATCGGTTCTCCTTGGAGTCCTCTACATTTGCCACCTTCTTTACCTTCTTCTTCATTCCAACACCAGGCGTTTTGTAGAACAAACTTGGTCCTTGGCCCTTCTTCAACTGATGGCTCAAATATCCTCGATGCGCTGGATCTCGGTAGTACTCCAAGTCTTTTCGGCTCGTGGGATCTGGCAAACGATAAGAAAATGGTGATGCGGTTGGTGCTGTGCCTGCAAGTGTAGAAACCTCTGTTGGGCTCCAGGTGGTAGATAGCGGGGTGAAACTGGATTCCGACTCCCCCTTCAGCAGTCTTTTTATCGATTGCCTCGTGTAATATCTTGTGGTAACTTTCCCGCCCACTGCTTCGATGGATTCAATGGCTGCTGCAGATGCTCTCGAAACCAGAATGTTGATGGGCGTCTTCAACTTCTGCTTTCCTTGCGCCAACAGCTTCACTCCATCCTTGACACCATGCAGACATCGAGATTTTGCCAATTCCTTTACCGTGATCGGCTGAGTAGGATCCAACCGCCCTTGGTCAATCCATTCCTGGATTCTATTCAGATTGACCGTCGACATATCCACCGAGAAGCTGTGCCTGAATTAGAGAGTTGACGTAAAATAATAAGCAGACGTAGCATACTGGTTCTCAAACCCCCTCACACCATGAACTACGTCCTGCGGCGTCTGACCTCCTTGGAAGCGCATAGGGATGCTGCCGCGCGACTTCTGTCCTTTGTGACCCCGTCCAGCGGTTTTGCCCTTTCCTGATGAGGGACCTCGTCCTCGTCGAATGCGCTTATTGTAGGCTCCGGCATTTTCAGAAAGGCTGCCCAGAACCGAGGCATGGCGAGCCTGTAGGAATGGTGACAGGAGAGCGATCAATGGGGCGGAGGCTGCTGGGGCGGCTCTACAAAAGGAGGAGGCCTTGAGCGCAGGCAGTCGAGGAGGCATTGTGGTGTGTGCTATATGTGGTGGGATGCGTGACGGGAAGCGTGATGGGGTAAGGTGGTGCCGGAGGGAGTCTGAGGCACAAATGGAGTAAGATGAGGGTTTATGGGCGATGGCGATGCTGATAGCTGGTCTCTTTAGGCTCTTCCTCTCCAGGCTCTCTAGATCTTCAAGAGTCTAGGTCCTACTCGGTATGGAACCTTCAGGCCGTGGTCCCTGTACGTCAAATAAATTTGTTGGTGCTGGGAGGTTTGAAGGGTTCCAATTTGATGTTGTCGGGCCGGCTGGTCATTGGCTGAAGATCCCCTTGGCGAGCCCCCCGAGCCCGGCGGCTACTTTTGGATGGCGGTCCGGTTGCTGGCATGCCATTGATGTGCGAAAGCCTGGAGGCGAGCATCCGCTAGAGAGTACAAGTAGGGACTCCGCTCCTCAATTTCACTTCTCCCGTCGCCGTGCTGGAGAGGGAGACGCAGACGCAGACGCAGATGCAGATACCAATGTCCTCATCCACGTTCACGTAGCCAAGAGCGAAGTGCGAAGTTATACACAGTATACGGTGTATAGAGAGATCCATTTATATAAATATGGGCGGACCGGGGAGCTTTGACCGGCGTAAGCATCAGTCCTTCGCCCTCGTCGCGACCGTTGGCGCCGTTATCATCATCATCAACCTCCTCCTCATCTCAGGCATCGATGTGCGAACAAGAGTTGGGAGTATTCCCATCCCCATTCCTATCCCCATCCCGGGGAAGACCAAGGAGGCGCCATCGGATCCAGACGTATGAAAATCCCCGTTGCGCTGCGTTACCTCTGCTGTTTCTGTCTCGCAGATGCTGATCGAGTGTACAGCTTCCAAAACTCCCTTCGTGGCACCAAGATCATGGCAACTTTGAGGAACATGCCGCCGTGGACGATCAACACCCCATTGTGGAGTACATGAAGAGTGCCGACAGCTCCTTTCAAGCATATGATCAAGAGAGGTCGAAAACTTTCAGAGAAACTGTTGCGAAGTACCGTAGACGCTATGGGCGAAATCCACCCCCGGGCTTTCGGGAATGGTACAAGTTCGCAAAGGACAGGAACGCCCATAATATTGATGATTTCGACCAGATCATGGACGACATTCGTCCTTTCTGGGGCTTGAAACCGCTGGACATTCGATCCCTGGCCCGAGTTTTGACGGAACATGACTCTATCTCTGGTATTCATATACGAAAGGGCAAGGTCTGGAAAATCACCAACGGGGGCTGGCGGGTGGACACAATGGCTTCCATGTTGCAAAAGTTTGTCGGGTATTTGCCAGATATGGATATTGCTATGAATAGACTTGATCAACCTCGCGTTGTTGTGCCGTGGGAAGATATGCAATCTCATTTGGCTGCAGAGGAAAAAAGCAGACGGGTGACACCAGAGGCTACCGCGGAATGGACCAAGGATATGGAAGGATTATTCAAGGAACAAGACGACGCTGTCCCTCTCTTCATTGACGCACAATGGTTCGAAAGGCATGGCGGACAGTACATGGATATTGCAAAGGAAGCTTGCCCTCCAGAATCCAATGCAAGAAATGCCAGTTTTGTTCCAAGTCCAATTGACAGTTCATATAAAGACATTCGAGGGGGTTTTATTACCGATTTCAACCGCTCATCTGATCTTTGTACTGTTGGTCCCGAAATACAAGATAAACATGGATTTCTGTTTGCTCCCAGCACTATAATTGCCAGCAAACGTCTATTGCCGGTCTTTGGGGAGTGCAAAGTCAACGTTAACAGCGATATCCTCTTCCCAGCGAACATGTACTATTTGGATGATGATCGCTACGTCTACGATGACACCTTTGACTATGGGTGGGATGATAAAAAGGACCGTCTAGTGTGGAGAGGTGTCACATCAGGTGGGGTAAATACCGCCGATAACTGGAAAAAGATGCACCGCCAAAGGCTCGTTATGATCTCCAACTCAACTATCTTGGCTAATGAGAAAGTTCGGGTTATGGTCCAGGATCCTGAGGTGGAAGGGACCTATACCAATGATGTCAATTTCAACGCCAGTGAATTTGCAGCTGATCACAGCGATGTAGGGTTCACTGAGCCCCACGCCTGCGTTCCAGATTGCAACTTTTACGAAGGTGTATGGACGTATAAAAATATAACGACGCTAAGCGAGCAATTCAGGTCGAAATACCTCGTCGACGTTGACGGTCACTCATTCTCAGGGAGATGGCATGCATTCCTGGAAAGCAAAAGTCTGGGAATCAAAAGCACGATTTTCCGAGAATGGCACGATTCGAGGTTATTCGCATGGAGACATTTTGTGCCGATGGATAACCGATACGACGAACTTTACAGCATCCTAACGTACTTTCTTGGGTATGGAAAAAGCTCAGACCCGACACAGCCGTATGTGCCTCGACACGATTTTGAAGCTCGAAAGCTGGGTCGTCAGGGAAGAGAGTGGGC
The DNA here is from genome assembly GCA_900184765.1 of Hymenoscyphus fraxineus. NCBI lineage: Eukaryota > Fungi > Ascomycota > Leotiomycetes > Helotiales > Helotiaceae > Hymenoscyphus > Hymenoscyphus fraxineus. The sequence continues at coordinate 3,147,275 of LT855413.1, read as the reverse complement.
CAAGAAGGTTCTGAGAAGAGACGATATTGAAGTAAGATCAGATGCGGTCAATTTATGCACATAGTTCCATACTGACTGGATTTTCTTAGATATACATGTTCAGACTAATGATAGAATACGCCCGAGTCATCGACGATAATCGTGACCGAATTGGTTATTCAGGAGATGGCAGCGAGCTCGACAAATACGATTCCAAGAGTGCAATGAATCCGGCGAATTTTGGGCATGCGTAATGGGATTCTTTTTTCTCTTTGTGTTTTTTTTTTTGGATGTATAATGCATTGATGAAGGCGGTTTGAAGTTTTTTTTGGGCACGAGGGCTAATGGTCTTGGGTCACGAAACCAAGGTGATGGGTGTTTAATTTTGGGTTGGGGGGTTTTTTCGTCTAGGCAGTCTTTCCGCGTTTGTATAGTCTGGGATAGAAAGGGACCAAAATTGCGGTGGTCATTGGATTGTATTGTACTTTCTTTTTTTTTTGGGGCGGTTCGGTTCTTGGGTCATGATATTGATACCCCCTCCGTGTATACTAATTAGCATGCTAGAATGTCATTAATGTGATTATTGATCGAGAAGTCTGTTGTATATCCATCGATTCGCGTATGTACTTGGTGCTTTACGCCCTAGGGAATCCGCGCAGATAGCTTTCTTGTGCCTAGTGTCGTTTATGGAAACGGAAATCGAGTAAATTCATTGGATATCGGGTGTTAACCATAATTGAACGACCGATTGCGCTAGGCTAGATACTGGAACTTGAAATTGGATGTTTGGATATGAGGACCTGGGAGAGTGGATTGGTTTTGAATGTTTGTAGTAATGAGTTATTGTTTTTTTTTATGTTAAACATGTTATCTAGGTCATGAAATTTGGGACTTGAGACGTTTGATGGCGGTGGGAGTGGGAGGGGCGGTGGTAGTGGTTTGTTGGGATAGGTGATAGGTTAGGTGATAGAGAGCATTTCTTTTGGTTGGGAGGGTGGTGGGTGTGTTTATATGGTGGTGTGTGTTAAGCGAGGGATTGTATGATGGGACTTGATAGCTCGCGTTAATATACTCTGTAGACGAGGTGTTATATAGACCTACAATCTAGCCTTGGCATTTCTAAGTCGATTACATGGTTAAATTCAGATGAAGGTTTAATATGATTTTACAACTCTTTGTATAATTAGTTTTATTACTCGAGGGTTTTAGGGTAATGTTATTTATATAATTGAAGAGAGGTGGGTGTGTACTATATAGAGTAACGAGGGTGTCTCTTGTTAGATAGGCTACGTATTTTACACTTCTGATAGAGGAGAATGATACTACACTCTCTATTAATAACACGTTTTTTATACTCTAGCTGTGCTGCTACCTTTTACCTCGTAGTATAACAGTGAACAACACACATGATTAGCATTCCAGGTTTCAGATTCTCACCTAGGGAACGAAGAATTGAAAAAGAGGTACTTTCTACAAACCAAAACAAACTCGACATATCCCGAAATGCAATTGAAGAAGATGAATTATTCTCTATAGAAGGACCTAGGATGGTACTTTCCAAATCCGGAAATGAACTGTAGTAAGAAGTGACGAGAAATCAATATCACAAACCAGTCAAGACACTTCTGAAATGCCAACTCCACGGTAGGAAACAAACCCTCCGTTTCCACCTGGAAAATTCGGAAACTATTTGTTGGATGGTAGATTTCGAGGATGGGGTGGGTGTGTGGCGTGCTGGTACTGGAGAGGTGGGTGGAGGGTTGGGTTGTGGTGTATCGTGTGCCTGCTAGGGGGAAGGTGGATGTTGGTGGAGGTCGCCCGTGAGGTTCTGAGGGGGAGAGTGTTGTTGATGATGGAGTGGAGCGAGGAGATTTTGGGGAGGGTTCGTGGCTCTTTTGTCCGATGGAAGGAATGGGAGAGTCCTGTTTGGGGGAGGCCATTTTTGTTGTTTGTTTTGCTATTTGTGCATAAATGGAATGGTAGGAAAAGTGATTCAAGGCTATGTATGATAAGGGCGTGTCTTACTTTGCTACTCGTTTCGCAGCGACTTTTGCGGCGAGAGGAGTTCTATATGAGGCTTTGATATAATGTGCTATCTTGGTGGCTTGGGGAGTCGAAAGGGGGTCGCTATTAGAGGACTCATTGTACGAATGGTTGGTGAATGAGCTATTGAGAACTTGCAAAGATGCAAGGATGTGACTTCTACTCTGTATACATTCACGTTATATTTGCCATCTCAATGATGCCCAAGGGGTATCAGTCCCTTAGTGTCGTATGGTCTTCGCTAAGCTCCTTATGGTTGCTCCACCACTTCTACTATTTAGGTAGCTAAGCGAGAGGAAATTCAATAGAGTCTTCATCCTCTGCAGAGTCAATTACACAAATCATAAATCAAATCTCAAAAGGACAACTCGCGCTTGTCAAGCGGAACCTTCTTGTTGATGGTATATTAATCAAGCTTGCGAAGGGGCATTAGGTTATACCTATCAATGTCCAGGTGTAGATAGCTTGAAAGGTGCCTTCTGGGAAGAAAATTACGAGCCCCTTGGATGAATGCAAGTAAAATCAGTGATAGATCGGTTTACAGTAACATCAAGAGATACTTCCTTACTTTGAGAGACAAGTTCAAGACTGAGCGATTGAATACACAAATTCCAATTCAAGTCCTAATCCACACCTATTATTAACCCGCCCCTTCCTCCCAAATCATCTCAAAATCTGAATACGGTATCATAAAACTACTTTCATACAACAACCGCCCCTTTCCATAGTAAGGTTCGGCGTTTAGAATACGATTCCAAGGATTCTAAGATTCTATTCTAAGATAGAATATTCTAAAGGCTCTTTAATTTAGAACAGAATGTTCTAAGGGATAAGGCTTTAGAAGTTAGAATTCTAAAGTAAGTACTAAAATTGTGATTTTTACTTACGCCTTATTAATTATTATTGTCTCTTATATGGCTATAATAAGGGTAAATACAAGTAGTTTTATAGTGTTTATACTACCTATACCAGCAGTCTAGGAGTACGTATACTGTCGAAGGCGTAAATACGTATATTTAGAGTACATATACTAGTAGTCTGGAAGTATACGTACTTTAGGAGGAGTAAATATAAGTATTTAGGGCTCTTTTACAATACCTAGCAAGATATATAGAGCGATATATAATATTATTATTGTAGTATTAATAGTATAAATAATAGTACTAAGGCTACAAGTAAGGCCAGGTTTCCTACTAGTCGGTCAGACTAGAACTACCTTTTTATACGTCACGTAAGTAATTCTAACTGGATTTCTAAATTTTCTACCCCTTTAGAATAGAATATTCCATAGGAGGGCCTTGGAATGGAATGGAATTACAAATGCCGAACCTTGTTCCATAGGTCCTATCTTATAGTTCAACCAAGTATCCTATCAACCAACAATCTTCACATCCACCAACCAAAATCCCTACAATTCAAACAAGACATCGATGTTAACATTTTCCTAGCTAGAAGAAATTCTTGATTGCATTCGTGGTGTGCGGAACTCACTCGGAGGTTCGCATGAAGATCGGGGTTTACGGATGAATTGGCCGTGGTTCCGGAAATGTATGTACATGTATGTGCTTACTTAAGTATGTGCCGCAAGAATTGCTGAGATATAGTTAAGTTTACTTTTATATGTATACTTGGGAAAGAAATGGAGATGAGGGCGAAGGAATTTGTTATTTTTGTGTGAAGGGAGATGAAGGTAGATAGGTGGAAGTAATGGAGGGGGAAAAAATTGCCAGTACTGTTAAAGCTGTGATGGCCGGCTATACATGTTGTCAGACTTGTAAGTTACTCCAAGGAACTTGGTCGGTACTATATACACGTACTGTAGCTTAGAATAATATTATCCTAGAAGTCTCGAACAACAAAGTCAATTACAAATAGCTTGAAATAAATTTTCTTTTCATTTTTACTTCTCTGCGTATGGATACTACTAAAACCAAGTTTCTTCTACCAGACATCTAATATCACAACTTTTCCAGCACAAACATCACAGTACAGAGTAACAACTACATAAACCTACCACACCACCCATTCACACCAAAAGTCTAAACACCACTCAAGCACCACCATCATTCCTCCCTCCCAAATTCTGCCTATTCCACTCCACGAATATAATCCTCGATTTATTCCCCGCAACAGGACGTAAAATTCTGTATGTCAGATTCCCACGTCGCATATTCTTTTAAAAAGATCCTGCATCCAGTATTCAACAAAAATTGGGTGTCGACAGTCACTGCTGACGTGGATTGGTAATTGGCACGGAGTCCGGATCCGTTAATGTGTATGTATGTCGCTTCGGTTCTTGGGGGGAGAGGAAGTTGATAGACGTGGAGATGTTGATGAGAAATGTGAGATGTGGGTGGGAATGGGAGTACGGAGAGGAAGACTGGATTTCGTTGTTGTAGCCTATATACAGTAGCATGCGTGGGATCGATTCCAGGTCTTCCGGGAGGAGAGGAGATGAGAGAATGAAGAGAGAAAGAATAGAACGGTAGGGAATTGCGAAGTATAGTATTGTGGAAGACCAGTCTGGGAATATCTCGTCTAATAGATTTAGTTATAGTTCGCTATGGCTATGCAAGTATGTAGAGTGATGGTACGACAGTGAGCAAGTGACACCCGACCAGATTCTTCGCTAGAAACTCGACTAAGGTTGGTCCCACGCACCAAATATCCGTCAACCGTCAACCGTAACAATAAGAAATAGAAGTTAAGAACCACAGTATCGAACAAGCCGAGACCAAGTCGTTTGCACAGCTGACTGGAGGGGTGATCTCAGATTTCCGTCTCATGAACTCACTCCATTCAAAACACCTACCGCATAAACAACAGCTGTGAAACAGACTCGCTAACAGTCCTTCTGCCAGATTCTCAAGGCGGTGGTTTTTTCGTCATCTGCGTGCTCGTGCTCATACCGTACAGTTCTTGTCACTTTCCCCGCGTAGATGGGAGGACGAGTAGTCCCACGGAGCACAGTACTCATATTCTTACCACAGATGAACAAGCCGTCAACGAGTGGCGTAGCGTACCTCTTTGCTGGCATCACCCTGTACGCGCGTGACAAATGACTCCGGTCTCGCGGGACACGAGAGAAGGTCCAGTCAAGTCAAGTCCCGTCAGCCTCATAGATAACGTAAGACTTTGAGGAAGAAGCAATATATTTTCTGCGCCGACTTTCCAAGAGCCGACCCAAGCGATCTCGACAGGATACAGGCACGTAAGAGGACAACCCAGGACCTCGCCTCGCCTCGCCACAGGGCTCGCATGCCCAAGCGAGACGACTGGAAATTTTCCGGTGGTGTACTATGTTCCAATGAGAGAGGCCCAATACTCCAGCCCGGAATTCCTCCTGCAATGACAGTGGCTCCTCGTGATGGCTCAGTGCATCCAATGGTGGTTTATTATATTTTGCTTCAGGGGTTGCCATTGGCCACTGGCTCACCAAGCTGCTGGAACAAGAACCCGCTACTGCAAGTCGTGGTACGACCGACCCAGCTTCCCCGCAAATGGAAATACGGAGACTGCGACGGTCGGGAGCGGTGCCGTGCGGCATGGAAATGGAGAAGGGGACGGATGAGATGAGCCCAACCCAAGCTGGCAGACTCTCTTTCTAGTCTACCTCTGCTGAAATTGCCCCTTCTCCCTGCTCTTCTCCCCTCTTCTCATCACTCTCTCGACCCTCGACTTCTTAGGATCCAATCGAATCTTCTATTGACCAGCAAGCCGGTCCCCTCATTGCCTCTATAACCACTATAGCCAAAGTGGCAAAGCCCAAATGAGCGTCTGCTTCCAAGTGCTCATCTTCATTGAGGAGATGATGACTCCAATCTAGCGGCATAACCACCATATCAGACTGGAAAATCAATACATATATCAACATACTCTGACATACGTGAGTATGGTAACAATCCTCCCGGATGGACTCTCGTGTCGAGAAACCTTCAAATTCGACCTCTGCACCAACCCGTCATTTAAATTTGCCTTTGATCGTCCTTTACCATTTGTGCTCCCCACCAACCGACCATTCAAACGTCGAAGAGCATTGTCGGATGTAGACGGGGACGGAAATGAGGGGAGAAAGAAAAGACGTCTACGATTACATCTCATTACCTCCCGGCTGAGTAGACCATTTTCAGAGCCAGCGACGAATATTGTAAACAGGGGACTGTCCAAAATCGCCGTGCTGGGTACGCAGAATCACGCTCTGGGTCGAAATGAATTGAGGAAAGCAGCTATAATGAACCGCGTGAAGAAGAGAATGGAATCGGCCAAGGACCACATTCGCCTTGAGCAGGAAAAGAGCCGGGCAATGCTGTCATTCAGAGAAGTTGTGCTCCAGAAGCCTCGCATACACGAATTGCCCCCGCCATCCCCACTTGGGCTGTCAAATTACGACGCTCTTGATCTGGAGGATGAACTCAGCCATAGCGGGGACGAGAGTATGGAAGGAGGATCTAATATATACTCGGATTTTAATATCATGAATCCAATAACGAGCGATGGAGATGATTACGAATACCTCGACGCCATTGATGGGCTCTCATCGCAAGACTTACCTGATACAATCCCTCAACCAGTGGAACAAGATATTGCCGAAATGTTGAGGGAAAAAGAACGGCAAGGGGATGGCGTTTTCGTTCAGGTAAGGGGGGAAAGATGAACGAGGTTGTTATGGATGATACCGCATTTATTCTGCGTTTTGCATGATCGGCGTTGGCAAGATTGTACGAATCGAAATTGCATTTTTGTATGGAAATACAGGAGCTGGAGCTGAAACTGGAACTGCAACCGAATTCAGGAGAAATAGGACCACTTATAGGGCTTAACCTAAGACTGTTTTTGGAGTTTGCCCGCACGATCAGCTGCGATCTCGCACATTGCCTTCAATCATCAGTTAACGCGAACTTGGTCATTGCACACTACACCCTGTTTATTGAGTTCTTACCTTGATACCCTCTCCTCTCTCGAGTTTGATGTCTCCTCTGTCGATCCTCGCACGCATGTTTTCCATAATGACAGGTCTCGCCCTCCCATTGACGAAGACACTGGGGATTGATCAGCTTTTGCATTGCCAGAAACTAACGACCTCCTTCATATTTCAAATTCAAAGCACAAGCACAGGCACATACACATATCTCAAGCCGGGAAATGTTTTCTCGTATTCGAGGTTGAGGTTTCGCAGCTTTGCAGCTTCTTCTTCGCCTCCAGTGTTCAATTGAGCTTGTTCTGCTTGAGACTGCACACTATCGGCCTTCTTGTCTCCCAGTCTTGGATGAGCTCCGAGTATTTTGTCTAGCCATTGGGTGTCACTGGAGGACGGGCTCTTGGAAAGCTCAGTCAGTTGGAGCCCAACATTTGTAATGAGCTCCTGGTATGAGGAAAATGTTTTGGTATGAAGAAGATCCAAAGATAAGGTATGCAAGGCAGTGCAAGGCTCAAACAGAGCATCAAGTACTGCTACCCGTTCAGCAGTGGGTAAAGCAGGAACGCTAGCAATTGGAGGAAGTTCAAGTTTAGACATTTTGATCAATCTTTTTGAACAACCATATGAAATATCAATCTTTAGACATTGATGTGTTGTAAAAAGAGAGTTGAACCTTAAATAGCTGCGAATGGAGCTACTGATTACCATATCAGAGGGGGGGTGATCCCTGTCTGAGGTTATTCCCCATTGAGACTAGCACAGAGTCGGCGAGGCGGCTGCCCTGCGCGACCACCCGCGACTCCAAAAAAGTCCCCAGATCCGACTGTCAATTGTTTGTTTGCGCCAGAGCAACTTGTTCCACAACACAACCAAAACAACACAATGTTGTGCTCAAGTAAGTTTCTTTGAGCCATTGACAATCTACGTACTTGACTAACGGATCTACAGTCTCTGGCCAGGCGCCGCAACAGCCAGTCGCTTCCTCAAAATCAGGTAAGATTCGCAGGATAGCCTTGAGAAGGCGAGGCTGACCCAGTACTGCTAGGCAACATCTACGAGAAGCGTCTGATTGAAGCATACATCGCAGAGAACCACAAGGACCCTGTCAATGGAGAAGATCTGGACCTTACCGATCTCATTGACCTCAAATCCGCCCATATAGTCACTCCAAGACCACCAACTCTCACCTCAATCCCTGCACTCCTGTCGGCCTTTCAAACTGAATGGGATGCTACGACCCTTGAGGCCTTCAATCTGCGACAACAACTAAACACAACACGTCAAGAACTGGCAACTGCTCTATATCAGCACGATGCTGCTACCCGCGTCATTGCTAGGTTGACAAAGGAGCGAGATGAAGCTAGAGATGCATTGTCTAAGGTTACAGTCAGTGCAGGTGTTGCGGGCAGCGATGCGATGCAGATCGATAGCTCAGGCATACCAGAGCATTTGGTCCTAGCGGTTCAAGAAGCCCAAGTGAAGTATGTGCCCCACCTCAATGGCTGATTGATTATGCTAATATGTTCCAGGCTTTCCAAAGGTCGCCGAAAGCGAACAGTGCCTAAGACCTGGGTTAACGCAGAAGCAATCGGAAAGTTTGGTGTCGCACATGCCTCTGAGTCACTCTCTGGCGAAGCCAATTTCCTTGCTCTTGATGAGACTGGCGAACTTGTAATTGTTGGTGGGGCTGATGGATATGTTCACATATATTCTGTTACAGAGCAAAAAACCGTCAATACATTCAGAGCTGAGGCTGCCGTTACTGATGCAGTTTGGTATGGAAAGTTTCCTGTTGTCTCAACGACCTCGGGTACTATACATGTATTTGGAAAGGAGGAGGTCATGTTCACGGCCCACGCGGGTAGAGTCAACGGCATCGACATTCATCCCACTTGTGATATATTGGCTTCTGTGGGTGTGGATAAGAGCTTAGTTTTCTACGATTTAGAAGCAGGAAAGGCTATGAAGCAGGTGTATACTGATTCTGGTATGTTGTCTAATTTTGGGTGCCCCTTTTCTGATAGCAAGACGATACTGACTGGTTCTCCTATAGAACTGACAACGGCTACCTTCCATCCTGATGGTCATGTATTCGCAGCAGGAGGAGCTGATGGCCAGATCAAAATGTTCTACGTGGAGAACGCTGAGAAGGCGGCTATCTTTGAGTTAGGCGGCCCTGTCCAAGACCTCGTATTTTCGGAGAATGGTATTTGGTTTGCTGCTGTAGCCAAAGGCTCGACCACCGTAGTGATCCTTGACATCAGAAAGCCCGAATTTCCAGATGAGGTTCGCTTGAAGGAGTTGGAGATTGGTGGACCGGTTGACACTATTGACTGGGATTATACCGGACAGTACGTAGCTGCTGCTGGACCTCGTGGTCTGACGGTCGTGAAGTACACCAAAAGCAACAAATCTTGGTCTGATGTCATCAGCACTGCTGTCCCAGCTGTTGCTATTCGATGGGGTTCCAATGCCAAGACTTTGGTAACAGTCAACAAGTCGGGCGTTGTCACGGTCCTTGGAGAAATTTGAAGAAAGTTAGTTTGGAGTTTGGTGGCATTTGGATTTTTTCTCTCTCTCCCATGAACAAAAGCACAATTCAGGGTTTTCTCTTCCCAGAATGTTACTGTAATATTAGCGCAAGAAACATAGGCGGAGCGATACTTGTACGCAGGATACCATGGGGAAACCAAATGAAATGACAGACCGAATTAATTTTCAGTGATTGACCGTCTTTGGTTTCTGTGATGTGCTGTGACTTTCAGTTTATATCTGAGATATTGTATCTCGTCTTTAGCTACGAGGATTGTTCATACCGTAGCTGAAACTAGCGAAAAGTTGGATTTAGTACTTCTTATGACTCTACTCGTATTTGATGGGGTTTCAAGTTTATGTCTCAGGCGCAAGGTTCGTCTAGGAAATCCATAGATAGAATGGGAATATAGCTCGTCTAATGGTAGTTGTTACTAGAATAATCTACAAGTAAGAGAAAATCATAATCATATACCTTGTGATTTCTCTCTTTTTTGATTCTTATATTCTCTGGTTTTCTTAGGTACTATACGAAGAGATTATTATACGGATATTAAAAATTGTTAAGTAGTATACTATTTTAGGGGATTTCGAGTTTTTAGCTAGACTAGAGGTTCGGACTTTTTGGAGTATTAGCTTATATCGGGGGAGGGTAGGAAAGGTTCTAGTGAGTCGGGATATTATTAAGTTTAATACCTCTTTATTAGGAATATTTATGATTTAAGTATTAACGTTTTTTCTATAGGAATATATGAGTTATCGAGTAATGTTACAGTTTATTGTTGGATCATTACTCGTAATGTACTAGCCCCCACTTGCCTGGCCCAGCCCCATGACAGGCGCTGCGCTTCAATTGTCTCCGATCCGAGATTCACCCAGGCTTGACCCTCTTGGGGCAAAGGAAGCGCTTCCTCCAACACTCCCAAACCTGACATCACGACTAACCTTCCACAACGCCAGCACACACCGACTGTGCGCATCGCCTACGAGAATTGTGTTGCTCTCTCGAAGTCACAAAGGAATATCTCGAGGAAAGAATATCCATCTTCGGGGGAAATGCAGAAATCGTAATGGATATAGTGTGGTCAGAACAAACTAGACGCCACAAGGTGAGTGATGTCCCCCTTCAGCAATGGACGACATTTTGCTGACCCGCTATGATTCAGAGGTCCTTCCAAGAAGTAGATCAAGCTGATCAATCGGCATCGCCTCCGCTATCCCCAAATTCCTCTCCAGATTCCAATTTACGAGCGCAGCAACATCCTCGGGCTCGAAATCGCCGCCGTCTATCAAGCAATACAATCGTACCTTCCACTCTCAACCAACATCGTACTTCACGTCCTCATAGTCCTGTTTTTGCCACTATGGCTAGTAATTCCAGGCCTCGGTCGCGCGTAGCTCCCGAGAATCGGGACCGTACTGCAGTAATCGACCTTACAACTTTAGATTCGGATGAGTTGGAGGAAGTCAATGTTGTTCCCAGAAATCGCCTTCATAGTGGTAGAGCTCGTCAACCACCACAACTTGGAAGAAGTGATGCATCACTATTGGAGGTTATTGACTTGACGGAAGACCTGGAGCCGGAAATTGTCGCTAGTGGTGCTCGTGCTTGGGGCGGGTTGCATGGTCGAAGGCGTATTCACCCACGCATGCGACGACAGGAATCACCGCCTCTTTTCGTTGACGCCGAGCCTCGGAGACAGGATCAGGCGCAAGGACAGGATAACGCAAGGCTGATAGCTCTAAACCACCGGATGAGAATGAGACCAATACAAGGTCATATGGGACAGGAATTTGGTGAACAGCCTGGAGGACCCCACGCAGCTCTTCACGTGAATCATTTCGTTCAAGAATTCCTCCAACAACGAGAACATATTTATCGGATTCACGACATGGCCATGCCGGGCATCATGGACTACGCCAATCCTGCTGTTCGTAACCGCAAACCCGAATACGTCGCGCCCCCACCAGCACGCGAAGGATTCACGAGATCTTTGAACAATCTAGATGAAGATGACATGGTAGTCTGCGCCAGTTGCGAGAATGAATTGGTTTATCGCAAAGGTGTGGTCGAGTCACCGACAGCCAAGAGAGGAGGCAAAGCACCAACTAAAAAGGAGATTGAGGAACAACTCGATGAACGCCCCTTTTGGGTTATCAATGCGTGCTCCCACGTAAGTTTTATCTTTCACAGATTGGAATACTCATGTATTAACCCACTCCCAGGTATATTGCAGAAAATGTTTCCTACATCGTAATCATGGCAGCAATGCCCCAGAAGGTGTCCAATTTCGGGAGAAGAGGAAGTCCAATAAAACTAATACTAAGGTTCCCATCTGCTCGGTCGAAGGTTGCGAATCGGAGGTGAAGGAAAGAAAATCCTGGACTGGAACTTTCTTGTCTTAATTGTCTTGGTGGGGGTTCCGATGTTTCCCTTCCGGTACATACTTCAAGTGCATATCAGGGTTATGGGCTTCCCTGGTTCTTTTTTGTTTCGATTATTTGCATTGCATGGAAAGCNGAAGGGAAGGGAGGGGAGGGGGATTATTTTGGCGGCGGCAGGCATGATACAGTAGCCCCGCTTGCGGTGGGGTTTTTACATGAATTAGCTTGACGGGTCGAGGCTTTTTTTTCTTTTCGAGAATTAGCTGGCCATGGACCATTGATCGCTGCGTAGCGGAATAGAAAACACTTCTATTTCATACCTCACTCTATTTCTTGGGCTTGTGCTCGTGCTCGCCAGATTTTGGATTTTGGGTTTTGGGTTTTTATGTTGGTGACTACTTGTTGTTTATTTTGCACGGAGCATTGTATGAGGTTGTGTTGGGAATATATATCTACAAGTAGAGTAGATGAGATGTAGAAGTAGAAGTAATATTATTCCGTACGTCGCACACCTGATCTTACCTAACCAGCCAGCTGGCTAGATACCTATGATGTCTTGGTAGACAAGAGAAGAACTGTGGGTTTTGTATTGATTTTTCTCTTATCTTTCTTTGTGTGTTTTTTTGTTTTCTGTTATTGTTATTGTGAGTTAGGAGGTTGGTTGGTTTTCAAGCGTTTTTAGATAATTCTACAGCGATATTTATATATAAGTTGTGTTTGAAAGGTAAATCTTTTGGGTTACGAGGAGAGTGCTAAGTTTTTAGAGGTGATAATCTAAACTATCGAGGAGTTAATAGGTATTTTTCCCCCTGGCCTTTGATTAGTATAGAAAAGAATTTAGGGGTGGAGGGTGGGGAATGGTTAGATAGGGAACTAGTAGGGTGCTTTGTAGTAATTCTACTCCTCCTTTATTACTCCTGCGTTGTGGTGAAGAATATACTCTTGCGTAGTTAAGAATGCTATAGTCTGTAGTCAAGAAGCGCTGTGGTTAAGAACTTAAGAAGCGCTATGGTTAAGAATGTACTCCTGCGCTGTAGTCAAAAAATAGACACCTACTAGAATATAGGGGTAGTAGGTGACGCCTACGGCTAGCTAGGTTGTTGGAGGGGGTAGGTGACGCCTGCGGGTGGCTAGATTGTTAGGGCTCCCGATATGACAAGCCGGCGCCTGAAAAGTCATGGAAAAGGAGTTAGCGTATCAGTATTAATATTAGACAGCGTTCGGCAAATAGCACTTGATTCCATAGATTCCATGATTCTATTCTACGTGTAATATTTCTAGACCTCCTTATAAATGCATATGGAACACTTATTTCTTTCGAATAGGCTCTGGAATTCTATGGAATCATGAATTCCAAAGGTTGGTTTTGTGATTAGTAAGAGAGTAGGGATTAGAGAAGTAAATCTTGGTTAATCTTGTATAACTACATGGGTATACCTATATAGTCTTCGGACTATGGAGGGCAGGTGATGATGGCATGCTATGGAAATAAATGGCATAGAATATTCTTTTGGGGGGGGGAGAGAGAGGGGGTCTGATATGGAATGGAATTCCAGATACCGAACGCTGGTATTAATTAGGCTCGGCTACTTTTTCTTGTCCATTAGGGGCCGGCGTACCGATCTCGCGGTCCTCGCTAGAAATAGCTGGCTCGCAAAAGAGACATCGGACGAAGTACACCAGAATGTACAGTACACACTTGTCATGAAGCGGCTTGTGAGGCTTTCACTTGTTACATATATCACATTGGCATGCTTGACACTCTGGGTACTGTAGGATGGATAATATAAAGTCAGACATACAACCTAAGAATCTATTTAAAAGAGTTGTATGTCTAATATTTAATTAACATTCCCCAACTTAATAACCTCTCCCGTCATAATATCAAAATAATCAAACGCGAACGGAGCCCGAACATCACCAATGTACTTGTACGAGGTCGTCTTATCGCCCTGGTCCACGAATTGGTAGCTGACTTGCATCTGGATACTCCCCGTGGCGTCGGGGCGGAGCGCGGGTATCAGGCTTGAATTGAGACTTCGTCCTGCGGGTCCGTTGTCGTTGAATTCACAGGGCACTTGTGGGTCGTTGGGGGATACGTTCGTGGCGCTGCAGGTTGCGTTGAAGGCGGGGACGATTGATGCGCCGCCGGTGGCTTCGTCGCCTATTATGTTGTAGCCTGGGGGGATTGGTGTTAGTTTTGTTGCGAGTGAGGATATGGTGTGTAGTATGATGTCTTCAGAATGATTTGCTATGAGGGAAGAAAAGTATCTACTTGAGGTGTTTGGAGTTCATCATCAATCAGGACTACGGTAAAAGTAGTACTAGAGCGAATATTGAAGAATCTCAACAGTTTATGAAGAGACGTTGGTTCGAGGGAGAAACATACTGTAGGTGCACTTTTCCAAGGGCGCATCATTTTTGAGACATGAAGCTTTGTAATTCGACGCAAACCAGACGTATTTATTCCGTATCGGTAGGTGTTCGGTTCCCGGACCTACAATCTGTGGAGTTGCGACTGCAACGGCCGAGAACGAGAGAAAGGTCGCGGTAGTGAGGAGACTGAAATGCATTTTTGAACCTGCTGAAAAGAGTGTCGAGGTTGGAAACGGAATATATGTGATGCGCGAATAGCTAGCTATAACTGCTGGTGATGTAATGAAAGTTGATTCTTCTTGGTTAGATGGGCTATGATTTAATATATATACATTGGGGCAGATTGGATCTCTGATACAAATAGGTCATTATAATACAGCATTGCTATTTTTGATTGAAACTCTATAGCGGAGAGAGTTGATTGGCAAGCAACGCTGAAAGGTTACAGAGAAGGATATCATGGGGCTTGGCTGGTCCTTGCGACGTGGATTTTAGGCGAAAGAATGGTGACTGTAACATGGTCAAACCCCCTGTAAAAAGTTACATTCATTTCGCCTGAACAAAGTAACAAGGGCCATGCCAACACTTGCCAGCTTTTCTTAGCAAAAATACGATATTGTAATGCCATCGAATGGATTAATATAATAACATTTACCCGTTGTTTATTATTACAGTACCACCTAGGACTAGAAAAAGCACGATGCTTTGCTGTCATTTCCTATCGCTTTTTGAATGTCCTTGCTTGCTTGCTCTTTTCAATTGCCGAGGGGCAGGGAGTTGTCGGAGAATAGTTCGTTAGAAACTTGGGAGGAGATCGGGAGGGATTCGTAGGACCCACTGGCAACGCACACTAGGAGCATGGGGGGTTGGTTCATATAAACTATGATATCTTGAGGAGGTTGAAAGGCTGATGGTCAAAAAGGATGGGTAAGAGGTGTTACGGAGGTACAGTAGTTAAGTATCATTAGCTCGTTCCTTTCATTTTAGATCTTCGTTACTTTTCGCACAACTTGTAGATAGCCGAGACTTTCTAGATGTTTTTTACTGCAAGTAAACATTTGTGTTCAAAAACTGTTAGGGTATCTATACTGCGAAAGGGTGTCCTTCGGGAGATATACCAATGATTATCTGCACATCGCACACCGCACACCGCACAGCATATGAGAAACTTGGCTCTAGATCGTAATTCATTCCTTGAACCCAAGAATATCTATGCTTCTATCTACCCTTGGTCAACAAAAGAGACAAAATCAACGCTGACTTTTTTGATTCCTGAAAGGTATCCTGACCAGTAGTTATTAATACAGTATAAACACCGATAGTCGCATTACTCATAACCTTCGTTTCCTCATAAAATTACTTTTCCCATCATTAAAAAAAAGCAACTCGGCATAATTTTCGACCGTCTAATCCCTCTTCCCCTCCTTTCCATCAGCATCCAGCATAAATGTAAAATCCGCCTCCCCAACCAATTCCTTCACAGCATCCACCAGCTTCACGAAATCATCTATCACAAGACTAGAAGCAACCTGCATCACAGCATAGCTAGCATAACCTGGCTCTTCAATATGTCTGGCATCCAAAATTCCTCTATCAAGTGTTTCAAGTCGCTTCGCAAGATCAACAACAGGGGGAGGTTGAAGGTAAGGTGGTAGAGGTCTGCCTTGTGTTATGGAGGCAGAAAGCAGACTTAGGGTGGTGGTCAGAATGTGGGATGTTGGGGAGAGGCTTGAAACTGCTTTTGAGAGATCGTTGATCCATCTTCGGTTTTCGGGTGAAATTGGCCTGTATTCGTTAGAGGTTTTCCCTCTGAAGGTGGAAAAATCACAAGATTAAATGATTAAGTACATACTTTGGGTTTTCTGGGCTGAGTCCAGTGGACCAGCTTTGAGTTGCGTAGGATACCAGAGAGAGATAGTCCATGAGACTTCAGAACACAGGTTAGCACCCCAAACATAGAAGCACTGTTTCTTAGAGACAGAAATTTGTCGCCGACTTACTTTTTAGCTCGGAGAATGATGTTCTCGTAAGTTTTCTGGAATTGGTTAACATGGAATTCAGAGTTCAAAGAATAGGAGACTTGCCCTTGGAAACTTTCCTCCAATAGTGGGTTCCCATTTCTCCCCTTCGGCGTGTTCTAGAAAGTGTCAACATCCATTACAAGTCACCATCCCAGGTTTAGGTCATATAAACTTACGCTCCAATAAAGGCATAAGTACCAAAAGCTTTCCGAAAGTCTTATGACGAACGTGCTCTAGCTTTTTTCCAGGGGCAGTCTCAAGTTCCATATTGCCCTCTGTACCGTCCATTCTTGCACGGGTTGTTGCATATATGATAGCATGGTAATTGGCCAGAATATTCAAAGTAGAGCCAAGATCCCTACGAAGTTCTGATCTATGAGGTAAGTTAGAGATGAACATATAGCAAGCTAACGCTGAACGTGTCACCTACTTATCAGTAATAGCATAGGGGAAGATTGTCCAAAAGTAAGCGACGAAAGAACCTCCAATAACGGTAGCAAGACGGTAAGGTGCATATATGTATATCGGAAGGTACGGTTGACCGCCAGCAGCCGCAGCTTCCTTGCCGATTTTGTTGACTTGAAGTTCATAGCCAACGATCAGAATTTGAGTGATTATACAAATCAGCCACAGCGCTGTATGGCGCGGATACTTCAAGAAAAAGTAATTCTCGACAAAGGTGAACAGCCAGAGGAATACTATCACCCCAGGAGTCTTTCCGTTGACGATATACCATATTATAAGAGATGTAACCCTGTTACCTCGTTTAGATATCTTAAGTCATTTCGGAAGCCAATAAAACTCACATTGCAACACCAGTTCCTACCGATCTTGCTATGAAGCCAAATGTTGATTGTCCGCTTGTTGGTGACATTCCGATTGCAATGATAAACATAGCCCAAACAACTTTACATCATATTGTTAGCGGATTCTTTTCGGGACGATGATGCCAAGTTAAGCCGACTGGCAGATTAAATAGTTGGAGACTGGCGGCAACTCAGTGACAATACTTTTTTACTTACGTCTTTGTTCCATGAAAAAAACATAACTATTTTTCAAGTAGGCCACAATGGCAACTGACATTGTCGCGCATGAAACTCGGAATCCGAAAGAGGACTAGAACATATAGCAGTTAGTATTGAAAATATAACTAGGAATAGTAAAATAAAATAATAGTAATACAGTGTTGTAGGCGATAGAATAATCTATCAGACATTACACCAAAAGTCTAGCACAGAGAACATAATTGTCCCAGCTGACTTGATTTAATGCAAGTTTACAAATTCCAATCATACCAAGCCATTTGCTTAACTGGCTTGGTTATGCGGGGCTTGTAAAATAACATTGTCTTGACATAGGGGTGTTTGAAGTGATGACTTCTTCTCTTACCTCGGTGGACCCAAGTACGCTTGGGATGATTCTAAGATGAGTACCAAGTCGTTGCCAGCGGGTAGTTGGAGGCAAATGTTCAGGATCTTTCCTTGAACCGAATCCGGCACCAAGATAAATGTTGTTGGTATCCATACCTATTGCATTGGGGGCTTTCATTAAGTCAATCTCGCATTCCAATAAAAATCTCGGTGGAATTTATTCAGAATACTCACATTCTGTATTTACTGTAGATCCTTCTTTGCCCACCGACTTGATCCATTTCTTGAGTCTTTTTTGTCCTGGGAGAATGAGGCGATTCTTTTGCATGGTTCCATCCCCCACTTTCTTCTCGGCAAATCTGATGAGATTTGTTATAGCAAGACCAACGGAATACAGCTATCATATCAGTGTTAGTTTGTGAGTACTTATCAGCCCGTAAGACGATTGAAAATTTTGAGTGGCCAACTAACCAGAAACTCCAGATATAGAATGATATACAACTGTTGTTGATCTCGGTGATGTCTGACTTCCTCCGGTAGAGAATAATCCTCCGTGGTGGGTGGAACATTCATGGCGTCGAACTGTTCTTCTGACAGCCCATTTTCTCTTGCCCAGGTCTTTAGTGCCTGTCCCCTTCTGCTATAGAAGTCCGAGACTCGTGATTCAAGGTGTTTTCCAAACTCAAGTTCTCCAGGCCTTGGGCCCTCGCTCTGACTTTTTTCGATGTCTGTTTTCTTCTTTTTGGGCGGTGTTGTAATTTCAAGTAGTATAGCAGCATGCTGAAGCCCTTCATCCATGGCGTCAACAACAATCGCAAAAGGTTCATGCAGAGCTTTCATCATCTCGTTCCAGACCCTTTTTTCCTCTTCTTTCTCACTGTGCTCCGTCTCTTGCCATTGCTCCGTTTCTTGATTCTCTGGCTCAGTAGGAGGAACCCACCCACGTCGCTCAGCAGTTCTTTGAAAGATATCAACGATCGTGCTCAATCCCACGAGCGGTATTAAAATACCCCGCAAAAGTTTGAAAATATCATCGAGGTCATTTGCATCTAGCTTTCCCCAGGCCGCTTCTCGCTTTGCGAATTTGATGTCACCATACAACCTTCCGTGTAGGCCTTTTAGACCCTCGATCGCCCCTTTGAGACCTGCTGCTTGTGGAGATTGAGTAATGGATGGTTTGTCCTTGCTGTCGCCCTTTTTCTTGTAAAACCACTTTTTTGTTTTACCCTTATCAGCGCCTACCACCGGGGCGAACATATCGCTGCTCTCTAAACTCTGCACATAAGCTGTCTGCGCTCTTAACGCACCCCGTACCGCACCAAAGTAGCCCTCAAGCTCCCCGAAGACAACCTTACGGGACGACGATGGAAATATAAAGAGATGTACTCCTGTCGAAAGGGCGAAAGCGGTCAGGAACGAAGCAAGCAGTCCTACAAAGCACATAAAATTAGTAATCCTTCAAAGTTTAATTGTCTGGTATACCCAGGGCATTTGAAAGCGAAAAGTAAAATTGTTCCAAAGTATTCGCATAACCATTATAGTTATGCGGGACTTTTAAGATAATTTTGTTCCAACCTAGGTGCGTACAGAGCAATTACCACACCTCTAGCTCGATTCTTTGATGAGGGGGTGGAAAAGAGGGATTCTCTTGAAGAATATACTTACGTCCGATCAGATCCATGCCTTGGGTTATTCTTGAGAATAAGGGTCCGTACGTGAAGGCAATCTGCGAGAAAATTCCATACATAATGACCGGCATGGTTAACGCTGGCAACTTTGCTCGAAGATAGTTGATGAAATAAGTGTTGAAAAAGAGCCAAATAGCACAAACGACCGACTGAGATGAGTTGTAAATGGCGGTAGACCCAGGAGCGACAGTATTCTCTCTAGCTTTTACACCCGTCCAAATTCCGAAAAGAGCTACAGCAGAGCCAACGCATATCGCCAGAGTGTTGAGCACGAGGGTTTGGGTATATTTGGCACGCGGCATTATAGGAAAGCATAACACTGCAATGATAGCAACGAGGTATCCAAGGGTCCCGAATGTGTCTACGACAGAGTCGGCTTCGTAGAAAGCCTTCCAAGGTCAGTTGATAAGTTGTGGGGTAGGATTCAAGACAGATACACACGATACCAATCATAGGGGCAACGCTTCCTTTGAACATCACCTTTAGTATCTGAAGATTCAGTCCACTCTTGGCCCATGCTTTCTTGAACATTGAGACTTTATTCTGTGGTGCTTCTTCATTCTGGTCAGAACTTTTGACCTCACCGAGTTTCTCTCCATTGCTGTGGCCGCTTGGTGCATTGGGGCTGCCAACCCCATTCTCAGCCTCATCACTAGACACTGTCGCGCCTATTTCTTGTTGGCTGGTATCGCTTTGCGATTGCTCCCGTACCATCCGAATCTCCTCCATTCCGCGCGGTAGATGTCACCAGGGGACGATCTGCGTCCAAGCGAGGAATTCGTCCCAACAATATCGGTAAAAAAGGGGTCTATTGGTGTGACTGTACGATACGCCATCGGGGAACCAAAATAGTTGAAGTGTGATTTTTCTTAAGATGTCTCAATCCCCCCTTAGCTGAATATTTGTTTTGAGCTAACTATCGGACTACGCCCACTGACGTCGCCCGCATGGGCCATGGACTCGGAACTATCGTCCGATTTGGCCCGTAAGCTGCGAATACGATAAATTATCAGCTTGTCGCATCAAACTTTATGGAGTACCCTTGCGAAGGTTTGCACTAATTATCCGCAATAAGCATCTTTTTTAACTACTTGTACTTTGAGGGAGTCCCGAAAATTCTAGTACGAGTATGTCCAAGTAAGTCTTTCTTTCTGCTCTCAAAAGGCGCCTCAGTATGCTCAGCTAACACTCGATTTTTGTTGAATTCCATGACACGTCATTTTACGAAATACTCTGCTGAAATCAAGAAGCGAGTAAAAGCTTTCTGTTCCTCCGGGCCCCTGTGGATATAGAAACAGTTATTATACGAAGTGATCGTTTCGTTAGTTGCTGCGCCAACTTGCTGAAACTCGCTTGCGACAGCAATTAATCCAGGCCCAACGGAAGCTTGGACGACATACTTGCCTACATGACTTGTTTCTAATAGCGATTGCCACTTTTCGCTTGCTTCTCCTTCCAAAGTCGAAACCCAGGGTTACGACTACCCAAGCTATATATATAATCTTGGGCTCAATCGAAGCACTGCCTAACAATATCTATCTAAATAGCATGTATACGTCTAGATCCTCGAAAGAAACTTTAGATGTAAACTTATTAAGATAAGTAACATGTTCTCGTGAAACAAATATAGGGAAGATAAATATAGCTTTTTCTCCGCCCGTACACCCAGTAGTCGTAAAGGCAGTCATAGGTAAGTATAGCAGCTAGTCTACAAACGCTTATTGCCATTGCTGGACCACGTGAATAAACAATATGTGGATGTTGCAACATTCATAACTACTACAATTTATACATAACCTTTTTCACCTCATAGTTTAAAGACAAATATACTTTTATGTCCCTTAAGCGAAATCTGGAGATAGCGTCTCAATGCAACCAGACTTAAACTATCAGAGATGAGGCTAAAGTTTTCTTTTCGCTAGAAATTACCATATTGCTCCTCTAAAATACCTAGTTGTATGCGGTCCATAAGAAAAGTGCACTACACGCTTAGCAAAATTGCCAGATGAGTGCAATTTTATTGGTAAAAAGCGTAGCCTACTGATAGCTAGATGCGAATAAGGTTAGATTCCTTCCTGCAGTATCATACATGCAAATCTCATACCTATCTAAAATTAGTGGTCACTTGAATATTTCCACATAATGCTACTCTATATGACTGAAGTATCTCTTTGGAGTCTGCGTAAATGTGATAGTAGTAAGAAGTGGCCTTGAGGAAGTGGCATGAATATTGGTAAAAAAACTGGCTCTATTTCAAGTGAGTCTTTCTGCTTACATCTCACCTCATAATTCGGGGAAGGAATGAGAACTCCTGAGTTAAATGGGGTCATATTAGATGAGATTTCTCATCTTCGCTATCGAACAATAACGCCTCTTGAACATCTCAATATCGTTATGCTAAGGGCTTTATATTAAAAGTTATAGTAAACTCACCTTATCGAGCTGGGTCAGAAATAAGGCGGTTCATATGGAGAAAGTTGGAAATTAAGAAATTTTTCGATTTATTTAAATTATATTTAGGATAATAATCTAAAAGGGGTTTTATACCTACGTCTAGTTGTAGAATATTTTAACTCCTACTTTTATAATATCTATATATTATATATTAGTTCTATAAACGACCGTAGCGATCTGTAATTACCTGTAAGAGATAGTATAATTATAGGATAGTTAGTTTATTAGCAAACCTACTTATTTCTCTCTATATAATTAGAGTAACCTCTATACTAACTATCTTAGCTTTCTATTCCCTTAATAAATAAGGAACGTTCCTAAAGGTATAGGAATGTTCTTATATTAATAGGAATACTTTCTTTACTTTTCTTATCTAAGAACGTTCCTATAGATAAGAAATATAAATAAATTATATTATAGTATATTCTTTAGTATAGAAGTATACTAGGACTTATTCCTACTCTATAGGAACGTTCCTAGTAAAGATAAGTATAAGGTATATAGAGTATATAGTACCTAATGGAAAGTCTAAGCTATTTAGCCGAAGTATACCTAAAAACAACGATTTACCTAGTTTTTAATAGCCTATAACTTTACGTTTTATTAATAAAAGCTCTATTCCTCTTATAAACCTTTAGTTAAGTATATTACTAATACTCCTATATAGGTATATTAAGTTATAAAGAAAGTCTTTATTAGTATATATTCTAATATTCTCGAGTTATATATTTTAGTACCGAAATCGGGCCGAATTTAGTATAGAATACGTAATTTATAAAAATAGACTACTTTAGACCTATTTTACTTAATACTATAGAGTTTAAAGACTATTATTTTATAACGTTTATAGATCTCAAGTAATAGAAAGTACCCGTAATAACCTATAACTGCCCGATATATAATAGCCGAAATATTCTAAAAGTAGGAATTAAAATATTCTATTACTAGACGTAGGTATAAAAACCCTATTAGATCATTATCCCAAATACAATTTAAATAATTCGAAAGTTTTCTTAATTTCCAACTTTCTCCATATGAACCGCCTTACAGAAAGCCCATTAGAACTAAACATTTCTTGGTCACGTTAGTTTTTATAGAGTACTTCCATTTCTTCTCACTGACGCAGTCCACGAGATCTGATGTACTTCTAGTTGGCCCAGACCGTATCGAAAATTACACAACACTCAAATAAAGTTCTCATATGATATCAAGGCAGATTCAGCAGAATGGCTGGCCTATTTTTCGAAATAAAAGCATGCGTTCCAGATATATAATTGTTCGAACCATATTGATATATACCCCGAGCGGAAAAGAAATGGGTAATATGGGTTGTAACTGAATGATTAAATTAGAGCAGCCCTCCAGTAGCGAGAGTAGCCAGCTGTTATTCTGGGATTCCGAGGGTGGGATGAGTTTGGAAATGTTCCGCGTCTCTGGAAAATACATATTCAGTTTCTCCTGTTGTGTACATGTAACAGACTGCATTGGACTATCGTTAGCGTCACTAGTCCATTTTAGGAGATGAAATCCAAAGTAAGGTTGGTCAGTGATGGTGGATCTCTGGCACTCATTTGGGGTCAAAAGTGCGACGGCCCTGTTTTGTCGACCAATGGGAAGCTGCGGGGGGACTGTTAGTACATTTTGAGCTACAGTAAGCGACGATAAGAAGACAACGACGAGCGGTATTTCTGGGAACTGTTTCGCTACATTTATCCAATAACAACGGGTTCCAGAGTGAAAACTGGAGCGACGAACGAGATAATTGTTCCCCACTTTGTTGATAAATATATACAAATATATATATATCTATATATGTCCATATATACACACAGATATATATATACAGAGTAGTCGCCAGGCCACTTCACCTAGTTCCGAGAACTCTCACAGCATTAAATTCTTTCGATATCTGCACACCATTCACTACTTACGAATACACTTCAAGTAGCTTGGAGACCAAATCCAAAAACTCCCAAATACTGAAACCCTACCACACTACTCCAACATGATGCAGCCAGCCGATCGCAAGATACATCCCCCACCACCTCCTCTAGATGCAAACTACAAACCTTCAGTCCGGATCGCCGAGCTTCCTATCACTGCCTCAGTCGATGAAATGATAGAAATTCTCGATCGCGATGGCGGGTTTATCCTCAACAACCTCCTCTCACCCGAACAACTTGCACAAGTCGAGAAAGACACGTTGGACTGGACAGGCGACAAAGCAATCAACCAAAACGGCTTAGCCATCGTTCCCAAAGAAACCCTTCTTGTTGGTGGACTTGTCGGAAAATCTCCTACGATGGCTAGTCTTTGTGAGCATCCACACCTCGTGGAATTGCGAAGACGAATCCTCACCGAGGATGGGAGTAGGCAGCAAGAGGAAATCGACGTTCCTTATCACATCGACCCCTTGCTTAGTTTGAGTCTAAGTTTCCGTGTCAGATCTGGCGCTCCAAGACAGAGACTGCATCGAGATGATAGCATCCACGTTATAGATCACTCTTTGCCGTACAAGCTGGAGAAGGTGAGTCAGTTTGCGTGCTTGATAGCTGGTGTGAAGACGACCATGGAGAATGGAGCGACGATGTTTGTTCCCGGGAGTCATCTTTGGGATGAAAAGAGGTTGCCGAGGACCGATGAAGTGACTTTTGCTGGTATGCACCATTTCTCACCCTCCTACGAGACGACGTCCTAATTAGCGAACCATAGAAATGGAACCTGGCTCGGCGCTTATATTCCTAGCGGGTGCCTATCATGGAGCAGGACAGAATAGCGTCAAGGACTTCACGCGGGTAGTTCATGGATTGTTCTTTTGCAGAGGCATCTATCGAACTGAGGAGAATCAGTTTTTAGCAATCCCCAGGAGCAAGGTTTTGGGTATGAGTCCGATGATGCAGAACTTGCTTGGGTATAAGTTACCCAATATGCCATTGGGAATGGTCGAGAATTCTGATGTAATGACTGACTTGAAAGGAGTCTTGGAAAGGGCGAGTGTGTAAGAAAGTCTGGATGAATCCAAAAAGCTGTTTGAGATCCTTGGAGCAAACCAGAAATAGCAATGAGATACAAGACTATGTTTTTTTTCTATTGTGAGCACGCCCACGGGGATCTCCCTTCATTACCTTACAATCAGCCGAAACCTTTTCTCGGCCTCGGTGACATGGTGAAGAGCTCTTTCTTCTCTGATTGCCGAGGAAATTAAACGGAGGGAAAACGCGGTAGATTTGACATATGTCAAACTCGTCACACTATCACGTCTCGTAAATTTAAGGGACGTCGTCGTTAATCTGCATATAACTAGTTTAGAACAGTATTACTCTAAACCCTCTGTCTGTACACCTAGAACGGTTATACGAACAGCTAGGAATTATTAGTAATTATAAACAAAGTTATACAAAGTAAAAGGTACATCCAGCTTATCTTCCTTTAGATTCCTAAGAAACGAGGGGTCCCAAAGAATTAGTAGTTTATATAGCATAAATAGAACCACTAGATAAGATAAAAGAGAAGATAAAAGAAAAGACTACAGAGGGTAGTTAGTAATTGATTTAAGAAAAGTAGAAATTATATAGAAAAAGGAAACATAAAAAGTAATAGACCAATCTTAAGCGAAGGATAAAGGCACAAAAATCCCCCTCTATTGTATAAAGTACTTGAAAACAAAAAGCAAAATGATAGGACTTTCTTTTCTCAGGATTCTGGAAAACACTAGTTATAATTTGAGTAGCGATTATGAAAATTCTAGAGGGCAGTATTTCAATTCAAATTAGATGTCATTCACCATCACTCTCCAGAAGGCACCACGGGAATAAACAAGAAGTTTTGGAGAAATATCTCCCTAGGAGAAAGTCGCCTCTATTTGGCACCTCAGCACACACCCAGAGGTAGAAAGAAGACTAAGATGGCTATTAACCTGGAATTGTCATACAAATTCTCAACCTCGACATCTCCATTAGTGAATATAGTTCCTTAGGAGCCTCCAGCACTCAGTTCTTGATGCTTATCAGATATAAGCTTCGTAAGAGCATGGTTGTCTCTCCGGCTAGCCTCTTTCAAGGCACTCGGTCTAGTTCTTCCATTCCAAACCATAGGCTCGAGCGAAGCACCCGCGTCGAGCAACAACTTCACAGTTTGCGTATCCCCAGCAATGGCCGCATACTGTAGACACGAGAGTGGAAAGTCAAGTGATGCGTTAACGTCGACACCGTGGTCCAGGAGAATCCGGAGAGAATCGGGAGCACCCCGTCCAGAGCTCCTGATAAGGGCAACATCAATGGTTTTTTGATATTCTTGTACTGTTGAAGTTCTCTTGTGGTGCTCCAGAAGCAGATGGAGAGTAGTGGGTTGGTTGCCTTTCGCTGCATAGTTAATACCCGTAAACTCCTCCTGCTGTATTTCTGGGCAGTAATGTTGGATATAAAGTCGTATAATGTTTTCGTGGCCCATATATGCAGCTACAGCCAGAGGGCTCTTGGAAAGTTCAAACCGGGGACCTTGAACAAAGTCAGGATTGTAAGGCAAAGCGCCTTGGTGTAAGAAGAGCTGCAAGAGATCCGCATGGCCCTGGGCAGCGGCCGCCCATGATGCCCTTCCAAAGAAGGACAGTGGATCCCGATCCATTCCCTTGGTCAATGACTCCACCAGACTCCCATCACCCATCCATGCAGCTATTGTCAGACAATTGGCTCGTGAATTGTCACTACCCTCAAATTCCTTCTTTCTATCTGTGCACTCCTTGACCAATATGTCATACACATCACGTCCTGCGTTTAAAGCAAGACATAAACAAGCATTGCGGCGATACAACTCCACCCGCGCGACATCGTGCTCTGAGTTAGTATATTGAGCAAGCAACCGACATGTCTCACGAATCGTTGCGATCCAAGGATGAGTAACGGAGCCATCAGTGCGAACTCGGTGGTCAAGGTACCGCGCAGTCACATCGTGGTGGTGCTCGATTCTCAACAGCCTGTGAGACCTTGATGCGACCTCCTCGATAACTCTTGTCTCAATGACAGCCTCGAGAATTTCTTTGGCAAAAACGCCTATAACGCATAGAGATTAGCGGACGTGTATTGTGGGAGGGTGGATTCTGTAGAGTACATACGACATGTAAGACGGGCTTTCATCGATTGGTTCAACCCTAGCTCCGTAACCGTCAAGGAAATGACAATTTTGAGGATATCTAAAGGAAGTTCTAGAAACAGCATGATCCCGCAGCTTGATTTTTTTTGAATAAGATTGGAGGAGGATGGGGGCACTTGTGCAGGTACAAGTGGTGGAGTAGGTGAGATATACTCGTAGGGCTAGGTAGGGGCTGAGTCGGGCTGTGAAGCCGGGAGTAAGCGAAGCCCCCTCGGCCCCCATTTTCTGTGCCAGTCGCCTGCAGTTCTCAATTTACCAAGACCTTAGTGCTTAGTAAATTGATTATGAAGGATTTGACTTTTTAGTGAATGGAATGGCACGAGACAGACCTCACCCTTGTTACTGTACTGTAAGTGAATAGGGGTACTTTTTGTAGGGGATGTTTTGATATCACGTGAGGACTACCGACTAGGCACCTTCCTACAGAATCATCAACAACTTCATATTTCCTGCCCAAGAGCAGGATGCGTACGAGCCCTAGGGCTCTCTTTCTCGCCCACCACCATCCCCATTTGTACACCACCATCTGTAGTTAAATATTCTCTCGCTTAACAAGATCTCTTCTTCTCTTCTTCTGAATAATCTGAATAATACTTTAATTTACCAACAGCAATTAGACCAAACTTGAGAGCTCAAACTAAAAGGTTTTAATGAAAAATACTTTTATTATATACAGTTCTTACAATCTAGAGGTTAAATACTTCGAAAGTTTTCTTAATTTCCAACTTTCTCTATATGAACCGCCTTACTAGAGTCCAGGGGGATCCTGAGGTAGGTATGAGAAAAAAAAACCTGACACGTGACTCTAGTATACCAAGTCGGCTGTAATTCGTACATGTTGTGTTACGACCATCCCAACAATCTTTAACATTTCGACTCTCAATTTGCGAATCGCGCGAGAGGCAGCCAACGAATGGCGGCGAGATGGTGAGAGACAGATACAAGTGGAGCTCGATTGAGGCGAGGTAAGCGAAGGAATGGATTATTTTAGGACCACTCCTCCCGCCACCTTGGCGCTATGATTTTTACAATTCGATTCCACTTCCGTAGGATTCATACTGTATAATCCCAGCGGCTATCCTGAAATTATTCTTACTTCTCACCTAATAGTTTACGATTGACATGCAGATAATAAAAATAAACGTGGAGTTCTTGGGTAGTTGTCATGCGTGTTGTCTGACTGAATGGATATAAGTACTTGAAGAGGATGAGAGCAAGAAGACTTTTTGATTCATCGGTTCACATCTTTTTATATTTCCTATAGTTCTCTGTTTAGTACTCAGTTTCTTTCTAGAGTTGGCACATTCATTCTTTGCTGTACTTACTTCATTATTTGCTACACCCACTTCACTCGTTGCAATGCGTTTCAGCAGTACCAGTATCCTGCTCAGCTTAGCTGCCCTTGGTAGTATACCAGAGACACTTGGTCGAGCCGTTCCTAACTCTGAAATTGAGTGTAAGTATATATCTACTCCTCAACAGCCTAAGAAGCAATTGCAAAGACTAACCTTGAGTGACAGTATACAATTGGAACCATGTCCGCGCAGCACCAGTTAGAATCACACCTTCCAAAGAAGTCCCTCCTGCCATCAAGCCCGGCAGTGGGACTCCCTCACATACTGGAGAAAAGCCTGATGGCGAAAATACCCCCAGAATTGGCACAGGTGATAAAACACCCGACACCACAACCAACGAACCACCCGTCCATATCGGAGATAGCAACGTCAACAACAGCCCAGATATATGGTGTCGAGGCACCGGCTGCGGCGGAGAAGCTACACCTGCTTTACTCACCACCTCCCAACTAACCACCCGCGGAGATAAAGGCCTCAAGCTAGCCGCTAGTCCGCAGAAAAACAAAGGGTACACGCAGCAAGAAAAAGACCACTACGAAATTGAAGAAGATGACTTTGTCGATGTACATCAATCCATCCCAATTCTCGATCAAAAATACGGGTTCCAGGAGGACGAGGAAGGCTGGAGTAGGATGTTCGCGCGGTCCAGAGAGAATCCCGACAAGAATGTTGTGGAAATGAGCGTAGGTAGAGCGAAGGATGGGGCGGGGAAAGAGTATGTGGCTATCATTGCCCACGCCCGGTTCGCGAAGTACGATGCCAATCGATATAAGCTTAATGATGAGGGAGAAGCATTGAAAGATGGGAATGGGAAGTTGGTTCCAGCTGATGGCTTTGACGCCAAGGCTGTTCCGGCATCGCAACTCCTCCATGATGCTGCGAAGGTGAGTTTCCAATATTCTTCAACACAGTAAAATTGCGATACTAATAGCAATTCACTCGATAGCAATCTGGAAAACTCGATGGGAAAAAGCCGGAGAAATTCTTCTTGATTTCTGAGTCGATCACGAACGACGAAGCTAAGCGAGATATCAAGGCGGCGAGCGCAGCGATGAGGAAGTCGGGCCAAGCAAATGTCTTAAGGAAGGGTGCTAAGGGTGTTGAGGGAGACTGGTTCAAGATCCTGGCTGGGAACGATAATAACTATTCTTACCTGAACACTGTTGGTCGTAACGCAGACACGTTTAGTGGGTATGAGGTTGTTAGCATTCAGACTTTGGATAGCCCTCTTACGATGGCTATGGAACTTTCTAAGGTCTAGCTTATAGGCTGTACTAGGTGGTAGATAGGAAGATTGTTAGTTTACGTTATAAAATCCTTCTTCTTGTTGAGGTATCAATCAGTTTCATCGCAAAGAGGAAAGGAAGGCTAAGCGAGGACATATTCTCTTACCATGAAACCTTGATTCACAGATCAAAACACCAACCCATCCGACGAATCACTTACAAAATTCTCAATGATTGGAAATGATTCTCGAGCTCGTGACTAGCACAGAAACCTTTCTTCCCAAAATATATTTAAGCTCCCCATCTCTTTGAAAAGAAAAAAAGAAAACCAAGCAGGTCACTCTATAATCCGTAACATAATCCCAATTCCAAGAGTCTCCATCAGCCGGTCAACCATCCATCTCCAACAGAAATATTTTAGCAGAGATGGATTGGCTTCGAGGACGAAATCGCAGCCTTTCGCGGCAGAATCCTTCCATCATGCCACCTAATTTAGACAACCAGGCCCGACGCTCGTCTTCAAGAACCTTTGGTAACCTCTCTCAATCCAACGTTTCGAGACTACCAAGGAACATATGCATCACAGATCCCGCGGCCAGAAATCCCGCTAATGGTAACCCATCCTCGTCGAGACGTAATGATCAGGTATCACACCTAGCTTTCCGCATCACCAACACCCATCTTTCTTCGTCACGAGCCAGAAACCCAACACGTACCAACCAAACCTCACACCTCCCATCTCAACTCGACAACCGCCCGCGTTCCCGATCAAGACCTAGACAGCCCTCCCGCAACCAACATTCCAGACTCCCATCTCTCATGGACAACCCCCACACCTCCCCACGGCGT
Organism: Hymenoscyphus fraxineus; assembly: GCA_900184765.1. Lineage (NCBI taxonomy): Eukaryota > Fungi > Ascomycota > Leotiomycetes > Helotiales > Helotiaceae > Hymenoscyphus > Hymenoscyphus fraxineus. Next base: position 3,116,931 of record LT855413.1, on the reverse strand, counting down.
CGTCAAATCCCTACAAATAGCACCTTCACCTCCCAACACGACATCGACATGGCCACCCAGCAAACGCACATCGATTCTCTCCCTCCCGACCAACAAAGAGCGCAAGATCTCTGGGCACGGAACCAATTAGAGCTGAATGGCAGTAGTTGTCCAGGCGGATATAAATACCAAAGAACGGAGCAAGGATATATTTGTCCTTCTGGTGTGCATTTGGTGACGCATGAGCTGTTGCAGGAAGGCCGGGGCAGGTTTTATCAGTTGAATTACGAATATGGTTCCAGGGGGGTGGAAACGGTGTGGGCGGGTCCTTTTAGTAGTATGGCGGAGGTTGGGGAGTATGAGAGGAGTTAATGAACGCTTATAGTGCCCGATGTTCTTTTGGTAGGCCTGCAGGGGATGTAAGGGCGGTGGAGAATGCGGGTACTGGTAGGAGTAACACTGTTAGTTTCAAAGCGTTGTGCTTAGGAGGTTCCTGATATTTATATCCAATAAGAATCTTTAAGGGGATGTTTTATATCACGTGAGGACGGACCGACAAGAGCTAGTATTACCAGACATATCACTAAGGTTAAATCTAGGAGGAGACTTTGGGAGTTTACTTGCCTAATCGTCCGCTTAGTACGGGATAGGGAGGACGTAGCGATACTGTAAAGAACGATTTTCGCTTTTCACTTTTCGCTTCTCGCGTATAGGGAAAGCGGGTGGCTTACCTGATAGGTACTGGTAGGTTAAGCATATAAACACTACACATACCGGGGCCCGGGGGCCAAGAAAAGTAACCGATTTTCATTTCTCATGCCCAAATTAAACCCCAGCAAACAATTAACTCCTCTCAAGTATAATAACAAAACAGCTAACCAATGTCCACTCAAGAGATCCTCACTACCTCTTCTCCATCAAAAAATTATCTAACACCAGCGCCGTCCTCTACCTCAAGAACTGCAACTTCCCACGGCAAACCGTGTCTATGAAGATAGTGTAGGAAGGAATACACTAGATATAACGACACGAAAACTCTAACTAAATAGATGTCTTTTGGGTGTTTATAGTAGTACGTACTTGATGTAATAATGTATGACTGCACCAACCAGATACGCCTTATTTTCGATACGCAGCGTTCGGCATTTAGAATTCCATTCTATTCCATGACCCCCCTATAGAATATTCCGTTCCAAATAGTATAAGTGTTAGAATATACTATTCCAAGGGGTAGAATATTTAGAATTCTAATTAGAATACTTACGTAACCTGTAAAAAAGTAGTTCCGGTCCTAGAGACTAATAGGAAGCTATCTTAGCCTTAGTACTATATTATCTACACTAAAAGAGCCTCAAATACCCGTATTTTACGCTTCCTGCGGCACACGTACTCCTAGACTCCCGGTACAGGCAGTACAAACATAAAACCACTCGGATTCACCTTAGTTATATATACATATATAGGAGACGACGATAGTAAATTAGGCGTAGGTGAAAATTATAATTTCAGTCCTCACTTTATAATAAATAGAGCTCTCTTATCAGTTGAATAGTAATATATATATCCTTTAGAATTCTAAATTCCAAGGCCGTATCCTTTAGAATATGCTATTCCAAATAGAAGGGCCTTTAGAATATTCCACCTTAGAATGGAATCTTGGAATCCTTGGAATCCTTGGAATCGTATTCCAAGTGCCGAACGCTGTCGATACGCACCGTATTCAGGTAAAATCCAGAGTCCAGACACTAAACGTAGCATCTTACATCTAGTATAAAATTCACAAGGCCAAAGAGATATAGAAATTAAGAGATCTGACGAGATCGAGCTTAGAAAGATACGGTAATAAATCGTGTCTACTCCAAGGAAAACAGTTGGGAGGACAGCGGGTTGCGCTAGCGTGGTATGTAAGATGTAAGTACTGCTAGCTAGAGTTCTACGGCGAAGGCTCTTTTTATACGTAGAGTATTATATTTGGATTTTTCTACCTGCGTAGGAACATGGATAAAGCTGATATCTGAGGAGCCGAAAGGCGATCTTGCTAACTTCTACTACTCCGAGCGCTATCTATTGTTCTCCTGCCCATTTTCCTTATAGACGATTCATCACGGTTTGGTCTCAGGACATGGTCTCCTATCTGTGGGTACAGTAAACGAGGCACGAACATGATGCGATGAATATAAACAAGAATATACAGGGATTCATCATAGTAAAATTATTATTATGGGTGATCACAGCTTTATCGTTTATTATATATTAAAGACTAAAGTGGTGCTTCCGCTCCAGAATTTCCCAATACATCTTCAATGACGTCCTCCGGTCCGATTCCTTCCAAAAGAGCCGCAACGGCATCCACGTCACTACCCCATTGCATACTTCGTTCCCTTTCTGGTCGGACAATATGTATACGATGTGGATAGATCTTCCTCGTCGCTAATGCAATCAACGAAGGAGTAGCGAATGCCAGATTATGGAGGGGAGCGAGACATCTAGGTAATTGGTTAGCGCCGAGTATTCATTTCATAGGGAAAAGGCATGCATGCTTTGAGAGCTTCTCGAAATGTGCTGTTGCTGTGGCTGATATACCACCCGCTACAGCTCGGTGAACTCGCAAAAAGGCTATGATATTCTGCTGATACGCCAGCACTTCTACGGTCACTGTAGCGTTCTCACTGAGCTCGGAAAGACGCTCAATATCCTGCCTGTAATTAGAAAACGTCTCTGCTAAAGCCCATACCCATCCATACCTCTGCTGTAATTGTTGGCCATAGAAAAGATCCGGCATCGAGACTTGGACTTTTCTTGACCACTGATGAATTCGAATTCCCATCGTCGAATCTTTCTTCCAGGTTCGGAAAGCCGTCTTCGGGATCATGAAAGTGTGAAATAAACATATGATCGTTCAAATGCTTTGTCAACCTGGGTCCTTGCCCACCTGCCAATAACGCAATGAACAGAAATCGTTTTGGCGCATTCTGAACATTGGTTCTTGTATATATCCTTTTGGTCCGCATAAGCTCCAACGCCTGTATCTGAACCTGCTTGGGAGCTTCATCAAGATTCTTGGCTATAATCACATTCGCAATTGACTTATTGTCCCCAAATCCTTCGGATACTGGCGATCGGGTAATGGGCTGGAATGTTGGCGCGTGTAAAAAGTATGAATCTTGTCTCGAATCTCGTCTTGCCAATACGGGGGAATTTGATCGAGTGGGGTTCTCATCTACGGAGAGGATGGCGTGTGCGAAGTCATCGAGGGTGGTATGTTCTGAGCAATCGATTACTGCATGGGAAAGGCCAAAAACTTTTGCTGCCACCTTCATTGGAATCAGCGATTGTACATGCGCAGGGGAAGATGTAAACTACCAGTTCGAGCTCGTCCACCAACTCATCGAGGGCATCTGGCTCTGTATCAATAATACAATGCTCCTTGGTAACAAGACATATCAGAGCTGCCAGTTCCAGGTCACTCAGGTCGTGGATCTTGCCAATCAAGGAATCGTCTGCCATCAAGCCTCTCGCACGAGGAACAGTCAATCGTCCATATCCAGATCAAACCCGGCTGCTTGATCTTGACGACGCAAGAATACAAATGGTGGAAGGAGGAGGGTGGAAGGTGGAGGGTACCTTGGCTTGGTCGGTTGATTGGAATTGGGGAGTTGTGAGATGACATCGGCTTTCCCCACATGGAACCTAATAGGAGCGGAGCACTAGCGCCGACGCTGTGACCACACCTTAATCTTATGCGTCGTATGGCGATGGGCATCAGATCACCTGGCAGTCATCCAGCCAGGCCACCAGCATCGTCAAGTCAACAAGTCAATCACCAAACTCTACCAACACGATATGAGGTGACGGGGACTTGGAGAAAATGGCAAATCCGACGGCCGACTGGGAACAAGTTGGCGATAAATTCTATCGAAAGATACAACTTTACACGGCTGTATTTGACCAGGATTTGGAGTTGGAGAATTACATCGTCACTGGATGTTCATATGGAGGAGCTGTTGGTAAGTGCATCTTGGTTGAGTTTGGTTTTGGATTTGTGCTTGAGCGGTGGATGGGAGGTTCATAAAAAGACGCAACGAGTGCTTGATGGGTTGTGGGTAGACCACCTCATCAAAGGCCACTTGCCTGGACGTTCTTGTGGCAATTCCGAGGAGTGTTTTCAAGATCTTGAAAGAGAGACTGATTATGATCCGGATGTGATGATCCCAAGATTCCCTTATACAAGCAAAAACAGCTGGAAACTTACCTCATCACGTGGCGCTATATACACATTTCTTGATGCCGTGTTTGTCATTTTGGACCGAGAATACTAGCTGACTCGCTCTCAAATTATAGCATTACACCGAGATGAATCAAAACTACATTCATTTCGGGGAACACAAGCCTCCAAGTCAAGCATCGACCTGTACAGTTGTGCTGGGAAGCTAATTAGACGAATAAATTGGGAGAAGGGTTCTATCAAAGGTCTTGGATGGTCTGAAGATGAGAAACTAATCGTAATCACCGCCGATGGCACAGTACGTTGTTATTATGATCTCCAAGGAGAGTTCACGCAATTTTCCCTCGGAAATGGGGCCGAGGAGTATGGAGTAAAGGAGTGCAGGTTTGAGTTCCTTTTGGAGTGAAGTTTGACAAGTAGAAACTTACATTGCAATAGATTTTACGGCACTGGCTTTGTAGCTTTGCTTACCAATAACCATTTAATATCCGTCAATCGGTATGAGGAGCCCCGGCCCAAACTTCTTGCAACACCCCCAGAAGGTGATGTCTATTCATGGACTCTCATCCCACCAGCTTATACTCTCTCGCGCTCGGTCGAAGTCCTTTTAAGCATCTCCAACACAATCTACGTTGTAGATGAAATAGACTCTGAAGACCGACTTCTCGACATTGGTCCATTTACACATATCAGTGTCTCTCCAAACGGCAAATTCGTGGCACTCTATACCGAAAGTGGCAAAGCGTACGTTATTACAAGCGATTTCCAAACCAGATATAGTGAACATGACTCTCGATCGAAAATTTCGCCCAAGGATGTTCAATGGTGTGGAAATGATGCTGTAGTTATTGCTTGGGAAGACGAGGTTCATGTTATTGGACCAAAGAACGCTGCAGCCAGATACTTTTATGATGGGCGGGTTCACTTGATTGCAGATCATGATGGTGTTCGACTCATTACAAATGATGTTTGTGACTTCCTTCAAAAAGTGCCTGAAGTTACAGATGAGGTTTTCCGCTTCGGTACCGAATCATCGGCATCTATACTTCTCGATGCAGTGGAGCAGCTTGAGAACCAATCACCAAAAGCAGATGATAACATACAGTTAATACGCCCCAGCTTGGTGGAGGCTGTTGATACTTGCGTGAGTCTCTTGCTTTCCCGTACTGCTCGTGCCAATCTAACCTCTACCAGGTAAAAGCAGCAGGGCATGAATTTAACATCCATTGGCAAAAGCAGTTATTAAAAGCTGCTTCTTTTGGAAAATCAGTCCTTGATATTTATAACAGCGATGATTTCGTGGATATGTGTGAAGTTCTACGAGTACTCAATGCGGTCCGATTCTATGAGATTGGTATACCACTCTCCTACGAACAATTTCTTCGACTTACACCCGAGAATCTTGTTCGTCGGTTGATCAATCGTCGAGAGTACCTCCTTGCACTTCGTATCTCAACCTACCTCCGTCTCCCTACAGATCGTATTTACGTCCACTGGGCTTCTCAAAAAGTTCGTGTCGGTACTGAAGATGAAGACACTATATGTCGGTTAATTGTCTCCAAACTCGAAGGAAAGCGTGGTATTTCATTCGAAGAAATTGCCAGAGCAGCCTATGATGAAGGTCGTGGTCGTCTTGCAACGGAGCTTCTCAATCACGAGCCCCGTGCCGGAAAACAAGTACCTCTACTCCTCTCCATGGAAGAAGATGAAATCGCCCTAGACAAAGCCATTGAGAGTGGTGACTCGGACTTGATATTCTTCGTCCTGCTCCACCTAAAGAAGAAACTCCCCCTCGCCTCTTTCTTCCGGGTAATCAATACCCGCCCAACAGCGACCGCTCTCATCGAATCTTCCGCCCAGAGCGAAGACTCTGAACTCCTCAAAGATCTCTATTACCAAGATGACCGCCGTCTCGATGGAGCCAACATATTCATCCGCGAATCTCTTCGTCAACCCGATCCACAAAGCACATTAGACAAACTAGCACTCGCCACCAAACTCATTTCCGACACCAAAGAACTATCCTTCCAACAGAAAACCCTGCAAGAAGCCTCAAGTCTCCTCAAACACCAAGAACTCCTGGACCGCGACCTCACCGAATCCTTCACCGGCCTCTCCCTCCACCAAACCATCTTCAAACTCATCAAATCCGGCTACGCCTCGCGCGCAAAGAAACTCTCCTCGGACTTCAAAGTCCCCGACAAAATCACCTGGTGGATCCGACTCCGCGCACAAGTCTCGGCCCGTTCCTGGAGCGACCTCGAAGATTTGTCGAAGACACGGAAGAGTCCCATCGGCTGGCAGCCATTCTTCGCACTCATCCTATCCGCGGGTAACCCGAAGTTGGCAAGTGTCTTCGTGCCAAAGTGTGCGGGGGAGGTGGAGCCCCAGCAGATGATTGAGATGTATGAGAAGTGTGGGATGAGGGTTAAGGCTGCGGAGGAGGCGGTGAGGATTAAGGATGTGGAGACGGTTGATCGGTTGAGGGCTGCTGCGGGGGTGGGGACGGTGGAGGGGAGGGAGATTGAGAGGTTGGGTGCTGGGTTGAGGAGGTGATTTGATTGAAGTAGTTGCCATGGGCGGAAATTTGGTGTGGAGGAAGAAGGGGGAGAGAAGGATAGATGTGCTGGCTGAGATTGTACTTGGGATTGAGAGGGAGCCAGATGAATAAGAGGTTGGCGAGAGTAGATATAGGGGTGTTCTAGGGAGTTACGTACTGCTTGTAGATTACCTATACCTATCTCAAAGCAAAAGCAAAAGTCAGCAATTACTAACACCACATGAAATCCCCCTCCTCCCTCCCTCCCTTTCCCCCATAAATAAACGTAGCAAAGAAAATCTCACCCTCCTATATATATATACATACAGTGAAGTAAATATATCATATATCCTCAAGCTCAAGAGTTAAATCATAGAATAAGAAAGACTTGTTACTCCTATTATAATATAATATAACACAGTAGATATTAAAGTAGATATTATAGTAAATTAATCCTCTATATATCTTATAGTATATATATCTTATAGTATATATATCTTATAGTATATATATCTTATAGTATATATATCTTATAGTATATATATCTTATAGTATAGTATACTATAGTATATCGAGCTAGGTAGGTAGTGTTAGATTTTTAGTATTTGTTTAGTATAGTAGTAGTAAATAGTAAATAATAACTAAAATACCGTTTTCTCTTCTTTTCTTTTCCTTTCCTTCTCTTTCCTTGTTTCTTTCCTTGTTTCTTTACTTTTTACTTAGTATAGTACTAACTCTAAACTATCTAACCATCTAACAAGCTAAATACTAAGTCCTAACTATTACATACTACCCTATCCCTTATCCCCATCCCTTATCCCCTATCCCTATCCCTATCCCCTATCCCCTATCCCCTCAAAAACTACCTATAGAAAGAAGACGTACGATTTAAAATATAATTTTACTAGGTACTATTATACTAATAGTCTACTAAATACTATTTCTAATATTAATATATATATATATATATACTTGTTCGTTCTAAGTCTAAGTCTTACTATTCTACTCCTATAGCTAGG
>LT855413.1:3068050-3099233 GCA_900184765.1 Hymenoscyphus fraxineus | reverse complement strand
TCTCAATCTCGATCCAATGCCTACCCAGAAATATGTAAATCCAACGATCGTCGCAAAATCTATAAACACCCTCGATATCCATCCTTCAATACAACAAAACAATAACCTCCATCGCGTCCCAAATGCACACAGTTCCGTGACTTCTGCGTCGATTTACTTGATGTATCAATCAGAGAGGGTCTGGATTGTGAGCGATAACATGTCGTGACGTGGAGCTACATTTCAAGTTCGGCTATGGTTGAGATGGGGGTAATTGAGGTGGGGGATCGAGCTCCATGGGGGTACTCTGTTCTTGAAGGTTCTCTTCCTCGTCGACTTCCATGTGTTCACGGAGTCTGAGGATATTGCGTTCGGTTTGGCTCGTGAATGAGGCTTCTTCGACCATATCCTGAATAGCGTCTTGAGACTGGTCCTCTACCGTGTCGTGAGAACTCTGGAGAACACGTTCTATCTCGTACCCCCGATCACCTCTGAGATTCTCAGGGTTGGGCATCGCTGGCGACGGACTGCGAAGGTCAACAATAGACTGCTCAACCAAGTTCTTCTCGTTCCGCTCAGCTACCTCCTTATCAGCATACCCCTCCATAAGCTTCTGACAAAAGTCCGGCGAGAACCGATGTCTGCAAATGGGACACGTCCCATTCCCAGCATTGGGCTTCAACCATTCCCTCAAACAAGTCATCCCGATCGTATTACCACAACAAATGACCAACTCCACGGCAACCTCATCAGCCACTTCCCCAGTCTCTGCACTCCCTTCTCCAATCTTCTCCTGACAAATGGCACAGGCCTTGCAGTTCTCCTTCAAATCCACAGGCTGGATTTCCCGATATCCAATCTTCGCCCGCTCGTTGAAGCGGAGTCGATCCACGACATGCAACCGATCGGCCATCAGCAAGCCAACAAGAACCTTTGCACCATAGCCCGTACTCTGGATATGCACCGGCTGTTCCCTGGGCGGGAATCCCTCTCCAACACTAGCACCACGGGTCTCCTCCATGATACCCCAGTACTTCTCATACTTGTGCTGGAAATAACGGAGGTAATCCATGATGAGATCAACCTGCACTTTCTCATTAATGGGTGCAAATTGTCTCTCCTGATCTTGGGTATCAAGCAGAGAGAGCATGGCGGTGGACCAGCGACGGAGACATTTCCTGACAACGCGGTAGAGGTCGGGACCAAAACGTTGGATGATGGGTTCTTCGGTGGGAGTAAGTTTGCCGTACATGGTAGTGGTATTTTCTTTCATCATCCACAGTTTCGAGGATTCCCGAGCGAAAGGTGAGAAGCCAGGACAAAGTTCTCTGCCGTGGTTATTCTGTGTTCATTAGCATCACGATAAACTACTATCACTACAAAATACAAAGCAAACACGAGAGAAGAAGAAAATTACCTTTGGACTCCAAGTAGGCTGAAACTCCACCGAAATAGGTCTCGGCGTCATATTCAAAGGTTTTGCAGCGATCTGTAGACAGTGTACACCAATACATCTCATTAACCACCACATAGTCGCACGATCCTCTTGAGTAAATAGTTTCCGAGTGGTTATCCAATGACTGTGGAAATCCCAGATATGTTCCGGGGTGAATTTCAGATTGAATTCTTTTTCAATGGTGATAGAAATGCGATCGGCGCTCCAGCCTGTGCATGTTGCAAGAGAGAGAACCGTGGCTGTAATATTCTGAGAATCACAGATTAAGAAATTATGGTTGAAGCGGGCAATTGTTCGGGGTGAGCGTCTGGTTGCTGCCATTGTTATCATTCTGCAAGCAGAAAAGGAGAGAGTGATGAAGTAATCTAATGAATCGAAAACGAGTATGCCGTCAACAATTTGAGGCACTCGAGGCCGCAGCTCTCCGGTTGTCAGAGAAGTGATATCTCTAAATGTTCTTGGGGGTGCAGTGTAGAATTGACCAAAAGAGCGTAACGAGTTTGTAACTTCTGTAACGCCTTTCTGCCAAAGAAAGGCAAGTATGACCAAATCTGTTAAAATGGAGTTAGTAGATCATTCAAGGGCGCCAACAAATGTCAAAATAGCTTGTGAAGAACTTTCAAGAAAAAAAGAAAAAGAATTGACCTCCGTCGCGCTAAAGTCACCGGCTTTGGTTCGAAGCGGGCAGGCGGGAAGTTGCGTCTTGAACGGTAATGACGTGAACAATCGATGAAGCAGAAACCCCGAAAAGATTGAACACAATGACTCTTCCGGGAGCTCGAAAAACAATGATGGGATGAGGAACCACTTTACTCAAGAAAGCTTTTCTGACCTTATCACCTAAATCCAACACACACTTGTGTTACTTGGAGAGAAGAAGCAAGAAAAACAACTGACTCTGGAAATAAGGAACAGAATGACTCTAAGAAAAACGCAGGGAGCAACTCAACCTTTCGTCTGAACCTAAGAGTCGAAGACCTGGGGATCTTGATGTGTAGTATTGTATGAATAAAAAAGTGATTGGACCAATATGAGGATCTGAAAGAAGGGGTTTGTTATTGAAGATTCGAATTGGCTGCGGTGATGCTTGATGCTAACAAGGCGCCCGTGGATGGTAGAGGTGCTTTATCTTGTTATATAAAGTATCAGTGGTAGAGGATACCAGCACTTGCTGGGAATCACGAGGAGGCGAAGTGTGATGATGATCTTGGGATACTAAGTAGAGATGAATGGAAAGGTACACACCGGTCTCGGTGGGTCGTTGAAGTGAATCTGGCTGTGTGATTCCCATCAATAAAGCCGTTAATCATTAAAAGCCGCGCAGCTTTCCGGACTTCGAGTAGCTACCCTTCGCTACGGCATTAAGTCTTACGTGGTGCTATCTCAGCAAAAGTCGGAGGTGTTGTAGGAGAAAGCTGTGCGCCAGATTTGTAGAAACCTCGCGGATCGATCTGGATGTTGGTGTTTGATGAAAAGGAAATATGTCTAGTATGACTGTGATCTTGAACGACCACTCATCGGCTACTCTGCCGGGGCTTGGATGTCGCTTCTGATTGTGATCGATTGTATGAATGCTGACAATAGGAAGAACAGTTTGAACGTATGACTGGAGGAGCCTGTGTCAATGATACTAAGAAGAGGGATATCCAAGATCTGAAAGATAGTCTTCGAAATTTACCTGTGGGCGAGTATCCCTTCTCTATACTTGCAAACCAGGACCACGGAAGGGGTTTCTTAGAGAATGTTAGTAAGTCCTTATTTGAATATACTATTGTTGCAAACGAAACTTTGCAGTGGACACGGCGTAGAAATATGATGGTATTTTCTGTTTATGAGACTCAGAAATGACTGGTTCACAAAATATTTCAGGTACAGGAGGAATGGTCTCTGAACACATTATTAGATAGGGTGAATTTGGCATTTTGAAAGCCTAGCATAAGCAAAGGAGAATGAAGCTCTCATATCTGACAGATAACTAAAACTGCCAAGAAAGATATATAGACAATAGATAGAAAATGCCCACCTGATTGCAAAATTTACTATGAGAGTGAAGCAGAAGGGGAAAAGGCAATGCATTGGCATACCTTATTGCCGGTAGGCTCTGGCGCTTGATGAAATTGGGCCCCTGAGCGGTGAATTATGCCAAAAAAGTTGTATTTCTGACAGATCTTTTGACACCAGTGCTACCAAAGTAAGACTTGACAATTAGACTCATATGTTGGGCCTGAGAGAGGTGAAACCAAAGTTAGCTGAGGCTGAGCTAGAGAGAAGTCACAGAACGAGCAGGGTGGATTCTTGAATGGGATTGCTCATGACTCACCTCCAGTACCTTGGTATGCGAATTGGAACGAAAAACTTTGAGCGGTTCATAATTTGGTTGCGAGTTGAAGGAAGGAACTTGGTGCGTTATTGAAGGTGAGGATGATGATAGAAGGGCGCAGTAGCCGTCGTACACGTGATTTGGGTATGTAGCCAAAAGCACCTAGGTATGGTGGTAAGTTCAGGATTCCAATTGACTTCAAAAGAATGGCGTAGGATAATTCTAAGAATCAAGAAAATAATATCGGTATCACTTGTTCCCGCATAGAAGCTGCATTGTAAAGTGAGCTGATAGCTTAATTACTCCTCGCGAAGCTCGGAAGTGGGCGCAGAAGGTGAGAGAAAACTAGACCTACTCAAGTAGTTCACAATAATCCGAAAACACAGTGTCAAAAACTATCACCATTGTTCACCTAGAACAAGATAGGTAAGTATATTGACATCACGAAAATAAGAAACGGCAAAGCGCCTAGGAAAGAACGACGAGAAGTTAAAGTTGAAGTTAATACTGCCCCTGGCACGAGATGTCATTCTAAAACCGAGAAAAAAACACGCCGAGTAGACATTGAGATGTGAATCTACGCCTTTGGTATTTGCCATTAATTCCTCATGTTTTCCCACTCTCTACGCTGGTAATTCAATGGCTGCAATTAAAATTAAAGCCACAATGGCTGACTACTTAGACCACTCCTTGTAACTCTTCTGGCGTTGTCGAGAGTTCCAGCCCAACTTGCCACTAATACTATTAATCCAATCCTCAGATCGTCTCCCTTGCTGCATGACATTCGCAAAGGGATATCTGCTCGCGCTGATAGTAACATAATCTCCTGGTCTCAATTCAACTCTTTCTCGGCCATCAAAACTAGCCCAACTACTCGCTCTAGCATCGTACGGAACTCCAACTCGAAGAACGATTGTGTCAGGCAGAATGATGGGTCGGAAGGATAGCGTATGCGCACAAACAGCGGTCACTAGAATGACAGGATTCTCGGGGTGACAAAGAGAACCTCCTGCTGCCAAGTTGTATGCTGTTGACCCAGTTGGTGTTGCTACGCATACGCCGTCAGCTTGTATCGATGTAAAATGTTCGTCGTCGCCAAATATCTCAGTGGAAGACATTGCTATTGAACGATTAGCATTAGATTCGACATTGATAGGATGTGCGTTACTTGGATTTGGTCCACGATCAACCACAATATCATTTAAAATTTCGAATGTACCATCCGGATGATGGGTTCTGTCATCTCCTTTCTCTTCTCCGACCAGTTCTTCTACAAGATCTCGGCTCCTGTCGATATCTTCGTCTCGCGGCTCCGAGTCCTGGGGCTCTCCGTCAGATATTCTTCTACGCTGATTTCGGCTTCTCATGACAGTTCCCTCAAAACGTAACCGTAAACTGATGGTAACACCATCTTTGAAAGCTGATGTTAATGTATTTCGGAAGTCATCAAAATCGAATTTGGTCAGGAAACCCAAACTTCCGAGCGCAAAACTCAAGACTGGCGGGACTATTCGCTGAAATAGCCAACTTGCGTATAGAACTGTGCCGTCACCACCCAGAGTGACTACAAAGTCGAATGTATGTGGCCTTGTTCTACACATTTCATTGGTCCAGTACCGTAACCTCCGGTCCAGCCTTTTCTCTTCCTGGCTGGTTTCTTTTTTGGAGTATTCGTCATCAATTTCTGCCAGGAGACTCGCAGCATTGAATTTCTTGTTGTCTTTCAAGGTGTCTTCCACGTAAACGGTGTATCTGACTTGTCGATCTGGACTCAATAGCCACTTGACAATTTCTCTGGTATTCTGGATGAGACCCTCATCGTACACTTTGGTCAGTAGAAAGACCGTTTTCACCCTGAGCTTCAACCTGATGCTTCCTAAGCGCTTGCTTAGCTCTCGCACACCCCACGCCATATCCGAGAGCTGCTTCTTGGTGAGCAGGCGGCTGTGGACAGCATTTGCATCATTTACAGGATCAATGTGCAATTCTTTGCCGTTGATCGCCTTTTGCTTGATGTGTTTGGATGCAAAACGCTCTTTCCAGGATTGTTCGTCTTCTTGACCTGATGTAGTATCTTCAGATTTATCAGGACTGTCCAGGTCCTTGGATGCTACCAAAACATCCTCACCTGATTTGTCAACGCATTCTCCGTTGGCACTGCTGGCCAAAGATTCGGCAATGCCCTGCAAACCTTTGTTATACAACCCCGATCCCAATTTCCGCTGGCTCTCTAACAGGGAATGGACAAAGCAATCGGTTTTCCGATAAGGAATTATATTTTCGGAGGACACTAGAGAGGATTTCCGACGATGAGCATTCTGAGGATCGAAGACGACCTATGAAGGGAATCAGAGTGATATTCGGGTAATTGCTTGCATGGGAAGACTTACTTCGAGCGCGTGTTGGTATTCATTGTCGCTGGCACTGGAATGTCCCTCCATTGGATGTCAGTAGTCTAATCCCGGCTGGACTATTGGTATGGCATGGTATAGGTGATGAGGGGGAAAGAGGTTATAGGGGAAGAGGTGGTAGAAGGGGGTAGAGGGGGTAGAGGAGGCGAACTGACATCGTCGTGGGGACTGAGTGGCCTGGCTCCATCTAGTTGGTCTTGGAGAGACAGAGAAATGGTGGGAGGTGGAGGAGCAGCCGAAGACATATCGATGGTGATGGTGATGCAGATTGGGAGGAGCGGAAGCTGCTGAGAGCCTGGTGAGGTTCGGAGGGTTGAAGGAGACTACAAAGGGTGGCATGGTATGGTATGATATGGTTCGCGATGGGATGGTATTCAGAAGCTCCGAGCTAACGCCGTTGCCATTCCAACGCCCCTCGCGCCCTACACAGCACAACACCTCAATCCTCTACGACTCCCGCAAAGCATAATGCATACAGGAACCATCGCCTCAAGGACCGTCAAACGCGTAGATGGCAGGAGTGACTCGAATGAAGCCATCCAGACAGTTACTTGCTCTACTCAAGTTCTTGCGGCGTCGAACAACGACCACCTCGACCTCCGGGTTATACAGATGTACGAAAGCTACCCCGCCAAAGCCTAGGTATATGTACCTTATCGATAAGCAGACCAGCCAAGATGCGACGCCATCTCGTGTACTCGTGCACTGCGAGAAAGCAGACCAAATGCTGAGATCCAACCCTCATCTGGCCCTCAACGCCTCCCTGTATCCTTACGACAAGAGTCTATTCATTCTCCCGCGACCGGGAAACTCAAGGCATATGTAACAATATATCGAAGGACGCCCGAAATGGAAATCAATGGAACAGCGAGACAGCGAAGCGGCGAGACGAAGCAAGGAGCCCTTCATCCGGATTGACCTAGGATTGATTTTCAAGCAGTACGCATCGTGTATCAATGTCATCTCACCAACCGATATGACTGCAGCCGGTGTTGGGAAAATGTCAGGGCAAGACATTTAGGACAAGTCGCCATTCCAAAGCACGAGAACCTGGAGCTGCAAACGGGAAGCAGGAGGAATCGGGTCAGCGTGATGTTGCAGTTGTCGTGCCCACTCCCTACCCACCAAACTCGCGACTTGACACCTTCAATCACTTTCCAAGGCTGCGATGCGATGCGATGCGACGCGATGTCCGCTTCAATTGCCAGATTGCATGGGCGCGCGAAGGGCTGTCGCGAGCACTTTCCATCCATTTCCATAGATAGCAAGCCGCCACCCATGAGAATAATGCAGGTTGCGATTCGCCCCACGCAATAATAACAATTATAATAAGGTGGATGAGGGGAGAGGAGCGGATGGCAGGGGATGAGGATGGATGGGGATGGGGATGGGCACGGGATCTTCAACATGTTCCAGGTTGCCTTTGCTTCTGCTTCTGCTCCTCCACCCGCGCGTTGTCATTATTATCGCTCAATAATAGTGGATGTGTCGAAAACTCTGCCGCCCGCTCCTCGCATCTATCTGTGTTTCTGCACAAGCCGACGGATGGCGAGAAGAGCTCACTTTCGACATGATGCCTGACTGGCCAGAGACACAGCATTACTTGCCGACCCCTGGAAGCAACACGACATACAAATCGTGTTCGAGATTCAGCGTGCTGCTCCATTATTGTTCCAGTTCAGGAGTCACCAACCACTCATCACTTACTCCTGGGAGCTCACCATAGAATTCTTCGACATCTGCAAGATCCAAAATCTAACCCACCCCAGCAAATTTTCCCACCCACTCAACCGCCTGTCAAATGCTTCTGCGATGGAGGGTTGGCTGACTCGCTTTAAACGGTTGCAAACACGGTAGGATGCCATATTGCCAGCAACTACAGCGTGCCTGGTCATATGCTTCTGCCTGCCGTGCCCATACTTCTCGGACACACCTTCCACGATTGCTGATGTCTTACGTATTTTGCTGTGGCTGAGCTCGACTTTCTTTGAATCGACGTAGAAGTATGAGTGCTGTACCGGTTGTTGCAGCGTTATCTGGCTAGCTACTCCGTAAAACCCAATGTCGGACAGCCACTTGAACACGAAACCAAACTATGCACTGACCAAGTAATTCACATAATCGTACGGAGTACAGTGTTAGATTTCAAGTCCTCTGCAGACGAGAGACCAAGCCACAAAGTCAAGATGGAAGAAACAAGAACTGGACTGAACAGCGGCAGCGCAAGCAACAAAACCCAACCACATCCCATTCTACGAAGTACTCCATACGGCCTGCGTTTTCCCAGCCTTGAAAAACTCAACACCATCTCCGAAGGGGGCCGAACGCTGCGCTGAAATAAAGGGAAAAAATGCACACTTGTGAAAACCCCTCACGCCGACAGAGCTGAAAACACTAGTCGGGGCCTCAGGAGTGGGCGTGGTTTATGGGGACGGCGGTAAAAGTGAATCGGCAGCGATGCGGTCGAGGCTTGCGAAAGGCAAAAGACGATGCCATGGCGGACAACAGGATCCTCGTAATACCGCGTTCTTGCCCCATAATCTGCGATGTGTGGAGTGCTTTGCTGCGGACATTCGTGTGTCCCAAGAAGGGAACAAAACACCTCACGCCGTTTAAAGCTTTGGGGGATGGGGATCTACAAGTCATACGCCCTGCCGAGTCTTCTCATCTCCCTGTTCAAGAGACAACACAATCTCTCTGTCTCTCTCTCCCTCTCTCTCTGTGCAAGCGGCGGCCACACTCTAACCTCACTATGCTACGACCACTTTGAGGTATAATATATATTCATTTGTCAGGGAAGTTAGAAAACAAACTTCTCTGACCAACCAGTCAGTCAATAATAATGAGTTCCAGTTCAAAGCCCAAAGCAACCCACTATATTAGGTCTTAAAAGGCACCTAAATTTCTTAACTGCGCCGGCTCTTTGCATCATCTAAGCAGGTACACTTGCAAGCAACACAAGCTGGCTTGTGCGAATCAGCTTCCCGAACGAGCATTTTTGGCACCTTCAACCTTGGAAGTGAGATCGGCGAGCCCTGAGCTAAGGATGGTGAGGAACTCAAACCACCGCTTCCTGCCTCTGCACGATACAGAGGAAAGCTTGCGTGTTCCACGGCCAGTACTCTCCACCACAACCCTGACGCCCTGCCGTGCCCAATCAGATATAGATGCGAGTGACGGCGTGCTATTTTAATGGGACTGTGATACCGCTCTTGCTTCTATCCAACAATATTCAGGGCATTGTTTCCCAAGCGGCATCTCCTGAGAGCGACTGAGGAGTGGAGGCCGTTGTTATTACGAAGTGCCGTCCCAGGCGAAATAATTGTAACTTTTCTAGGGGCTTTTACCCTGTTGCCAACCTTAGCCACCCCCGGAAAGTTACAACTATTTCGCCTGGGGCGAAGTACCTACGTACTGAAGTACGAAGTAGTAAACAGAAGGTTGCAATTGCAAGCTGCAACGCGGCGTACCCCAGGCTGCATGGGTTCGTTCGTGGTTACAATAGTGAGCGGTTGGCGGACGAGGCAGGATGCGGTGCCAAAGTATTTTGCACCCGAGACTTGGACCGAAGATTTTATTATACACACACAGGACCGAAACTGCCACGCCTCTATGACCAACTTCATGGATCCAGGATTTGAAAATATGAATGAGCTGATTCCGATCACAAATGCAGATCGTGTGAATGACTTGTCATCTCGCTGAATTCGGCACGACCAACGTGTGTCAAGCGTAGCGATTTGAGCCATGTGGAGTGGTGGAAAAGGCAACGAAAGGCCTAAGTTGAATGGTGTTACGAAAGTATTGTCGAAGTTTCGATACTCGTGGGGTATTAATTGCGTCGTGTGCCACGTTCAGCCAGTTTGCGCTAAATCCAAGTCTCGGATCCAAAGTAAAGCCTGCCTGCTTTGGATACGACTGGGTCTTCCTGTTGGCGAGATCGTGAGATGAAAGCGTGCTTCTCTGCTCATTTTGCAAGCAGGCGTTTCACGACGCTACTCGTTACAGCTCCACAGCGCCGTCATCACCCAGGGATTGGTTATGAAGGACAAATCAAGATGAGATCAGCAGCACAAATCCCGAAAGCGATTAGAAACGGTATCACGGTGGTACCAGTAGCTTTGTGTTGACACCTCGCGAGCTCCCAATAACCTCATCTGCAGCAGGATTAGGGCCTAGGGACTCTGCAGCGTTGACGGACTGATAACCGAATGCACCGATAAGGATACTTCCAGGTTCGTAGTATCATTTTAAGAGTTTCAAGATTTTCTGCCGGCAAGAAACCGAAATCTTACGCCGCGGACAACCAGAAGGCGCCACACAGCCACTGGACACTCAATCCCTAATGGCTTAACAACAATTTAGCTTACCAGCTTCTACCAGACCGTGGGAGAAAGCGGTCCTTGCGTCGGAGCCGTGCCGTCTACCATGCACATCATCTATGATCTCTTTAACCCAACACCAGAAACCACTATTTTGAGATCACGAGAGCTGGCATCACGAATTACGCCGGTAGGAAACCATTCGGGTTCTCCCAAGGTGGTCTGAACTTGGACATTGGTATGCTCGAGAACATATAGTATGAGGCGGTCACACCGACCTGATAGCAACTACCCTTTAGGCCCTGGTACAGAATCATCGCACCACACGGTCACCTGCATTCGTTTCTTCTTCTCAGTTGGTATGGAGACCCCTTATAGAAGTATCTTGTTCGACCATTCAGGCTGAAGACATCTTTCCAGGAAGAAGGTTGGAGTCTGTGCAACCTCGTGGACCCGCTTGAGGATGAAAACGAACTTCCAGAACACGACGTCTACCCTGCAACGTGTGGGATGTTGGAGGTGGGCACCGTGGGGTGTGATGTGGCACAAAATATTGTACAAAAGTTGCTTTGCTCAAGCAGGCACGCTTATCCCAATTTAGTACTACTTCGCGGCCACGAGGCTGATTAGTCTTCCGGAAGCTTTGCTGAGTGACACCTGAAGACCCCCGCATGGCAACGATCAGACGTTTTCCTAAGGAGAAAACGTTCAAATCTCATCAACCCTTGCACTGCCCTGTGAGGTTGTGAGACCCAGCTCTCGGATATTATGCGAGAACTCATGAGCGTGATTGGCTCTAGATGACGGCTCTCATGTGCTAGACCGGACAACAGGGAACAGTTACACTTCGTCATCTGGATTCTGGAAACGAGCGCATAAATCGACCCTACAGACAAGGGTGATGGGATCGACGACTACGTGAGTACCTTTTAGCGAAGGACCAGGACAGGAAGTTCGACGCCTCTACTTCTAAAACGATGTGGTCAGCAGCCTGCGCGGCCTTTAGTCAAACCTGTTCCCATCTACTGGTACTTTTGTAGTACCTGGTTGGCCACAGTCGGACACTTAATGCCCAAAGATTCCGGCTTTAACGTGCTTCAATATCTCTCCATCTTGGTGACATGAGCATGGAGAACCACTGAGAATTTCCCAACTTTCGCCAACTCCGTTCCGCCAGCAAATCATCCCTCTTTGTCTCAAACGATACCCATGTCCAGATTGTTTCCAAGGGACTGGAGATATACAGGGATAGTGAGAGTGTGGGGTGAAGCTGCCGCGATGGATAAGCCGGTGAAAGCTTCCAGATCAGATGGTTTGATCCAATTATTGAATTTGCCACTCCACTGATAACCAGGGGTGGAAGGAACATCGTTTCGACGTTTGAAGCAAAAGGTACGCCCATGCTCCGCAATCAAGACTTCTCGTTATTTGTCTTTACTTCATACAAACACAAGGGCTTTGGAGTTCCTACCATAGGGAATCTACATCAAGGGTTCGCGGATTCGATACACCATAGGAAACATGTTCGTTCATTGTTCTCTCCTTGTCTTTTCTCTGGCATCGTTCTCTTCTTGCCGTATTTGAGCAGTGGAAGTGCACTACAGTATGACTCGCCTTGTGTCCGAATATGAGCAGAGTAGCGGAGCGGAAGCATCCTTGGCCTCTGTTCGTTTCTCGTTTGGTTCCGATGTTGATATCATATCGAAGTGTGCCAATGCCATGCGCTGCAGCAGGGATTTGGCCAAGCCTGGCTGCAGGGCACGGAGTGCCTCCGTGATAAACCTGGCCTGGGTGGTGGGGCAAAAAGCCCTTGTCTAGCTACCGTCCATGCGCTCCATTTTGGGACCACGCCTCCGACGATGAAGCTTAGTCCAAGATGACAAGGGCTCTGTGTCCCAGGATCATATGGTCCGGGCTCTAAACAAACGCCTCAGGGCAGTTTCCATCTGCCTCCTCCCCATCAACCCAGACCCTCACAAGGATCTGTGTATAAAATACGCCACAATACGGACACACAGCAGGGTCCAAACCTTCTCAGGCGGCAGCAAGCCAAGCCAAATGCGTTACGCTTACGGCACGGTCGTATGCTGGATTCTGTGGCTGGTCTGGCTCCAATTCGCAAGGTACAGTTGGCCTGGCGGACAGTACTTGTACGTCTACTTGCACCATGTAAATTCCTACACACTTCATTTGGATAGGTGACATTGCCGATTTCTCTATCA
Source organism: Hymenoscyphus fraxineus (assembly GCA_900184765.1). Lineage (NCBI taxonomy): Eukaryota > Fungi > Ascomycota > Leotiomycetes > Helotiales > Helotiaceae > Hymenoscyphus > Hymenoscyphus fraxineus. Next base: position 3,086,523 of record LT855413.1, on the reverse strand, counting down.
AAAGCTGCGGCCTCTTGGTCAGAGTCGTGATAGATTGCCGCCGAGCACAAGGCCAAAAGGCCTGATTTGGTTCATCTTCCACAAATAACGGCAATTTCGACGGCTTCATTATTGGTAGTGCGACAGCGAAACCTCCGTACTCGTACCTCCCTTGCATTGCATTTGCTCCTCTTGTCTCTGACCGTGAATAATTCATCACCGAAGCATGAACTGCGTTGAGACCCAGCTTTAATTTCTAGGCTTGTTCTGGTCAGCTTTCACTTCGTACAGTGCATTTGTGACAGACCAACATGAGGCTGTTGTCCTGGGGCCCACTCCTTTACGAACGACATCCTATCACCATTAACCGCCAATAAAATGCTACAACTCGTGTGGATATTGCCTTTGGAGATGACGGTGAACTTGTTCCAAGAACTTATCAGTGCGGGAATATCCACTACAACAATCCCCCCCAAGATTTTCCCGCTTATCAGAATCCAATTATACGTTAACAAAGGATCTTAGATGCGCTGAGTCCTTTTGTTGTGTGGACGGAAGTCAAGGGATCACCGAGTCGTGGGTTCCTTTTGTGGGTGTACCGTAATAGTTGCTGCATCCCAGAAGGTACAGGCGTCATGTTGCGGTGGCACAAGCAGACCGGCAGCAAAAAGATGGGTTTCCTCGTCGTCTGAGACTCATTATTGTCCCGCAAGCGAGACTCCTTGATGATCCGTCCACGCGGGCAGGCCTGGATGGAGACTTTGAGACTGGATGCCAATCAATAACCTGGCGCTTACGGAGCCGTACGGGGGCACTCGAAAACCTTCAAACCCCTTGAACTGGGACGGACGGTGATGGTGGGAATGCGATGCGGGAATGCGGTCGGGAATTCTGCCACCTTAGGAGAACAGGGGCTGATCCGGATCCACGACCGACCAGACCGACCACGATCACAACCACAACCAAGGCCACAAACTGGATGCCGTCTGCTGTGATGTGCATCAAATGAAGCCAGATAAAGGGCTAGCGGGCTCTTTACGTCTAAAAACACAGCAGCAAGCCACTTTGGCACGCTCTACATATTTATGAATGATACGGTTCAACTCCTCGCCTAACCTCGCTATCTTTTTCCTTTGCCTTTTTCCGGCCCCTGATTGGTCCCGGCTAACGAGGGGGTCATGGACTACGGAAAGTAGATCCCAAGTCTCAAGCCTCAAGTAAGGTCAGATCGTCAGACGATAACCACACGCCAGCGCCTTCATGATACACCCCCGTTTCCTGTTTTGTCTATTCGTGCGATGCAGTGCAAGTTCTTCGTTTTCTCCACTCGGCTGCACTCCGCTACCCACACCCTCGCCCTGTTTACCTTTGAACGAACCCTCACTGACTGATTCATATGGAAACAGGTCTCAAAGGCAGAATAATCTGACCGCTTTGCAGGGCGGGGCGCCTTCATGTGCAGGGTAAAAGTAGAAGTTACCCTACTGTACCACGCAACATGCTACTGTAGTGGCTTTGCTATGTGTACAATAAACCATCAAGCGCATCCAGCTTATTTCCAGCCCTAGGTATTCTTTTGCCCTCTCAACGAGCGCGATGTGCAAGCCAAATCACTCACCTGAATACTTCGTCCCAGGAGAAATGATTGTAGCCTTCTTAGGGGTTATTACCCTGTTACTACGAGTGACTCCAGCCAGGAAAGATTTCGCATGGGACGGCGAAGTATAACGCCAGCGCCAATCCAAACCTAGCTTTCGCACTAGTACGAAGTACTGTGCTCCTTCCCTATGTTCCCTACACCTCTCGCTCCACTTTTATCACTCCTCACTCCACACTTACTTACTCACCCGCTCACACACCGCATTGTGCGCCTTCATACGTATCCAGCCGCGGGATGCCATTTTTGAGGCCTGTCGGAGCCGCTTGGCCTCGAACTGTGCATGTTGCAGCTGCTTGCAGGCTAAGACTCCACCATATTTTTGACTTCGACATCCAGCATGCCCGCTCCTCCCCAGAAGAAAAGCTCAGACCGGGCCAAATCAGACATACCCACGCCAAACAATCCTGGCTCGATGATCCATCAACAGCCAGATGACACAGACGACATACCGGAAGTTAAATAAGTCATTTACTAGGTACCGTTCATATTTGTCCTCTCGGTTGTCGATGTCTAGGAGTCTAGCTTTGACATGGTGAAGATCTCCTTCTATCCCTTCTCTCAGATCCCCACTTCCAGTTTTTCTCCTGTCATGTTCTATAACTAGAACTATATGTATGCCTTCGCTTCCCTTCTCTACTTGACCTACAACTTATTCGTCCATCTTAACCTACACATACTATCCTCACACTCATAACAACATGAACACCATGACGATGAACTCGGGTGATTGGGGGAGGAATGCTGTGGAGTATTCCACCGTTGAATCATTATTTGAGGACATGTCGAAGCAAATGGCTTTATCAAATTTAACTCGCTTCTCGAGAAACTCCAATGCACCGTATACAGGAAGAGCAAGCTGCGGATCAATGCGCGTGGTCAAGCCGAACAGTGCCAACAACAGTCCACGGGGTTCTATGGGAATGGGGAGACGTAGGACAGTTATGGCTGATAGTACCTATCGACGAATGGCGCCAGTTGCCGATGAACAAATTGTCCCCTCGATGTCGACTGGATACATTTCCAATGATGGACTCGAAGTACCTCCACGCTCCAGCAGACCCGTCAGTTGGCACCCATCATCACAGCAATTCCCACAGCAATCTCAGCCATATTATCAAACCCCGACATATGAGTTTAACAACCAACAATTCAGCTACCTACCTCCAACTCCTGCTGTCTATTCCGGATACACATCACCTGTATCAAACTTTTCTCCAGCCTCTATCCCATATACTGGCTACGAACAACAATACTTTCCAGACTTGCAACAACATTATCCTGCGAGCCAGCCTTCGTATTTGATGGAGCAAGAAATTCAATACAGTCCATCATCCGTAGTTGATCTGGACTCAATCCAATACCCTCAATGCGAATGGAATGGCTTTGTGGCCAACAGCTTCGAGAGCACCACTGCACCACCCACGCCTGACAATTTCCTTCCCACTCAACATCCTGAGCCGTCATTCCCTTCAGAAGAATCGATACCTTACCAGTCGCTTGACGATGATGAGTCGGGAGATGACCTTGTTGGACTCGGATTATATGATACTCCTGAAGCTGCCAAGTCGCCAGAACCAGACCCACAACTCGATAATTACAGAATGATGAACCAGCTACTAGAATTCAACTATCGACGCCCTGAGCCCGTGGGAAAGGGTCTGAAGCTCGAGGAAGGATGGACTCCTCCAAGTGATGATGAGAAGGATGACGACGAGGCTGATGGAGAGGGCGAAGATGAGGAGGAGGAGGAGGAGGAGGAGGAGGAGAAGCAGCCGGAGCCTGTCGAAACTCAAACAATGCCTCAAGGCAATTGGGTTTAGACATCTTAACTCTTCCCGACGAAAGAAGTCTTGTCTTGATGACAACTATTGGCTTCGATATTTCTTGTTTATTATTACCTTTTTGATTCTTTTTTTGGGCACAGCATAGCGGGATGAATGGTATCGGTGCCTCGGTTTTCAAGGGATACCCGGCTTGGCTTTTGGGATGGGATTTTGGTGTTCTTTGGGAGAAAATGGACTGCCTCAGGGCTTTTACACAAATGCCATAGGAATGGCATCAATTAGACATAAAAGAAGACAAATTCGTAGGACTAGATGCAGATTCACTTCTGGCGAAATACCTCAACAATCAAAAAGCACTCAAAATAACTTCTCATCCATCATGAACAACTGCCGAGACTGTCTTCCATGTGATAATTCTTGAAAAGGTAGTTTTTCCTACTTCTTTTTCTCTCATTCTACCTTCTTCATTTATTTGAGACAGGGCAAAAAGAGCAATTTCGAGTTTCCCTTTGCATTCCATTCCGATGGAGAAGATCTCTCCCAATGGAATCATGTGCGGCGGAAGCCGTTATGGGTACCTACCCGGCGGGGTTGTGACTGGTATGGGGCCTCGGAAAAGACTAAAAATACAATCCTACCAAGAAGGGGCAGAAAAATGGAAAATCTTTCCCTTTTAGGCTTAGACTTATTTTAGGGATATATACCCGACTAGCGAGCCCTGGGCCGCGTGGGTGGCACGACTGGGTCGGGAATTTTTATTTTTGAGGCTTGGCGGGTGGGTTTCCGTGGGGAATTGGGATTTGGAGGTTGGGGTTGGGGTTTGGGGTCTGAGGTTCCTCTTGTTTTCTTGACTTTTTTTTTTTTTGACTTTGACTTTGATTGTGACAGTGACGCAGTTGAGTACGGAGTACGGAGTACATTGCGGTACTGAACTGGGTACAATACCTCGGATGTGTTCTGAGCGGACCTGCGAAGGATTCTATTCTCTGATTGCTTGCATTGCCGGTACTTGGTACCCTCTTGCTTGGTACACGATACGTGGAGACGCCCGACGAAATTAGGGTCAACAGCAAGGACCGAGTGAACCAGGAACGGAGGGGAAGGGAACCAGAAAGGGGAAGGGAAGGCGATAGGAAGGGAGGGGTGAAGAATGGTTCAATATGTGATTACGCCATGGCGGCATCAATCTGAGTTACTCGCTGTGAGGGAAGCGCTGTATGGAGAGCATAGGGAGGTGATGAGCGAGGGCGTTGAGCGGGTGGGGGTTTGGAGTAGGTTTTTTTTCTTCTCCTTTGCTTGTTTTTGTTGTCTGATGGTCTCGCGTGTGACGGGGTTGGGCTGTGTTGAGAACTTGAGATCGACATTGGTTGTGAGTTGTATTGGGCTCTTTCATGGCATGGCATGGTGTTTCTACCGGTATGGGAGATGCAGACTTGAGGAGCATCACGGCAATTGCTAGGGGAACAACTACTAACTTTTCATCCAGTGCAAAGAGGAAATTGCCCTCATTTGGTGGAGAGTACGGCTCTTCTCGCGGCGGCCGTCCTGAATGATGAGAGGGGTGGAAACTCAAGTTATTGTGTAAGAGCCGCTTATGGAGGCGCCTTTTGTCGGTAAGTAACTTTCATTCTCTTCTGCCTTTGCTTCCTACAGTTATCAAGGTGCCGATCGTGTGTTTTGGTTTGAGCCAACGATACCGGCAACGTGGTACTTGGGGGGATTGCTTTGGAGAGCTGAAGTATATTGTGGGATCTCTCTCCGGCTTGCCTTCCGCAAATAATTCCGTTGGATGCCCTGGATCCGTGTTGAGTAAGGGTTATATTGCGGACTTTCATCAACTCCGAATTTACTCAATTTTCCTGGTTCTCCTGGATTCAATAACCGGTTTACCTTGCTTTCGTGCCCATGGACTCCAACTGGAAAGTTACTTCGATGTAACAAGAGATATGGATTGCAACTCGCAAATAGAATTTCGTCGCATTCGTCCATGTTTCAAGTGAAATGGAGCGGAGTGGAGCGAGGATTTGCAACTTAAAAGTGGTCTGGATATACACTTTAGCAAACGCAGGAGGCTTGCGTTGTCACAGTCCACATTCTATGTTTCTTGTTACTTTCTTCCATGTCATGGCTCATGTACTCGCTCATGCAAGATTTTACACTCACGCTGGATTCCAGCTGTTTCACACTTGTTTTTCTGCGTACTGCACCCAGGTTGTTGGATCAGGTTTGACGGCTCGGAGTTTGGCAACATGAAACGCAATCTTCATCTCTTCTTTGCCTTCCATGACATTCTGCATTGATATCTTCTGCATTATCCAGGAAGTATCTCCACAGCTATCTCGCAAGCCATAAGGAAGACAGAATGGCCAAACACCCGAGTCATCCTATCCCCATGGAGGGTTATACCGCGAATTCATATTCGCACTATTGACTCTCAAGCCCCTATCAAATAGAACTATATGTATCGTTCGTTCCATGCAATTTTTCCAACTCCAAATGTTTCGACCTGGATGTGTCAACTGACAACCTTGAAAACAGGTTCGTCACGGGCCTCCTTGATGGGCATCAGGTAAAACAGAAAAAGATGAGCATGTACTCCATTGCGAAATCCATCGGTCTACCCGCTACATACGTGGAACTTCGACATCAAGCTACGCATGAGGAGCTCCCATCTCTCTCGAAACTGAGGACCGCAACCCAGAAGGCGTTAATGTGGATATGGGAGTACTATTGGGTTAATTTGACCGCCAATGACGATGGACGGGAAGAAGCAGGAGGGGTCACTGAATGCAGAGAATTTGTGAAAAGGGTGGTTGGGGAGGAGAACGATGAGAGGAGGAGAGAGTTGCAGAGCCACTTGTCGAATTGGGAGGAGGATGAATTGCTCATGGCGATCACCGAAGTTCAATGGACCGAGAAGGATTCAAATATCTTATTGAGATGTTTGGAGTTGCATCGTAACATCTCCAACCGGGGTGCTACTTCCTCAGGAACTACCGGACAAGGTATTAAAGTTGAAAATCTCGACAAACTCAGACAGGAGATGGCTAGCATGGAGCAGTGCCTCGAGGATGATCAGGATGAATCTAGGGCCAAAAATCGCGTAGAAGAGAAAGCCGTTTCCTTGGAAGAAGGAAATGGATGGACGATGTGGGAGGGCCCTTGGGTACCAAAACCTATAGGATTGGTCTGAAAGAGACTTCTTCAAGTCTATTATGACTAGATTCCTCCTCGATCATTCCGTGGTATCTCTTTACGTTGTTGGAAGGAGTACCATGCAACTAACCTAGAACTTCCATGACGATTCCAAAGCCTCCATGACGATGTTACTTCTGAATTGTCTACAGGAGACTGACAATCTCATGAGCACCGAGCATCAACGACCAAGTAGCAGAAAGACCCACACGGCACTAAACTAGTATCCAATTGGTTCAGTTTTTCGAAAATCTGCATTCCAAGCTTACCTAACGCGAGAATAGATTAACTAGTTCGAGTTGAGTCTTTGAGAGCTACAAATCGAAGTTCTTAAATGAAAACCTTTCGACTTCTTGCTATCTAACTAGCCACTGGGAGTCTAAAATCTCTTCTAGCACCGCCTTCGTATATTATTGTTACAGGTTCTAATAAGTTGGTGCATGCGCATCATCATTACCTCAATTGATCCCAATAACCAGCGTGTTCCCGAAATCCGTTCGTCGAAAACCTTACCCCTCAACAATTCAATGAAGGCACGTTTTATACCCCACCAACAGCAGCACCATTATTGGTGACTTCCTCCCCTTTAGCCCTCTTTTCCAACTCTGCCACGAAATCCACAGCCAATTTATCATAACTCCCTTGCAAAGTCGTCCTAATGAAACCCATCAACATCCGATTCGCACTAACCACGCCCTTCAATCCCAAAATCAGCTTCCCCCCCTCCTCCTTGACAGTCCACGTCGTAACAGTCCCAACCCCCATAGGCGCATGCGTCAACGTAATCATGCCATCGTCGCGCAGTTGCATACTCGTATCGTAAACAATCTCCCCGGGTATGATCCTTTTCGCCCATCCTCCACGCCACGAGCTGCCTTCCTGCTCCTCTGGCCCGGTGCCCTCCACGACTTTGTAAATTGGCAGCGCCTCAATTTCGGCGGCGGTGAAATCCTTGTGCTCGGCCGGGACGGTGGCGTAGAAGTTTGTGCTTGCTGGGGGAGGGAGGAGCGTGTGGGATTTTAGAAGGGGGTTTAGGTCGAGCATTGAGATCCGGTCGTGGAGGAGGGTGAGGACTTGGGGTTTGGTTATGGAGGGTGGGAGGGTGGTGATGACTTCGACGGCATAGGTGGTATTCAAAAAAGCTTATGGGTTGTTAGTTTGTTGATAGTTATAAAGAGTATGGATACGTACAGGCCATGATTGGTGGTTTATTCAGATTGCTAGCTGGGGGAGTTTGGTGTTCAACGCTGCAGATGCTAATGAAGCTCAAGAGAAGAGCAACGGGGATATACTAAGACCTTGGTAGAAGAAGCTGTAGATTGAAACGAAGATCCCTCTGCCTTATCCCTATATGTTGGTAGTACAAGCTCTCTGACAACACTTGAAACAGAGAGGAAAAAACGCAACAGGACACAGCGACTTCAACAAATCGTCTCGTAGCCCTCACAAAAAAGAGACGTGAAATGGTGGTGTTTCTGCGACCCGAGAGCGTAACGTTTATGATGTACGGAGTATTTCTTACCTCAAGAACTCCCCTTCGGTTATGGTGAAATAACCTTTGGGGGTCCCTCCTTAGCTGCGCTTCGGGAAGACGCCGCGGGACTTCTACGAAGGAAATTCGAAATTCTTGTTATGCACTCAATTCTCTTATCAAATGGAGCAGCCAACTTTGGATTCGCTTGAGTTGTGATAAGGGAGCTGGATAGAGCTCTCCCCAGGAAGCCCCTCCCTTTTGGGGAAAGGGGGTTCAGATCACGTGATGTTTTCTTCGGGCACCTCGGACCGGATATCGGCGAGGACTTCACTGTGATCTTTCTTTCTTAGGAGTTCGAGTTGATTTTCCTACTGACTGAAGGCATGCTAGCGTGCCAATTGATTTTGTTTCAACCTCGTTTTTCTACTGTTACGTATTCATCAAAGAGATGTCCTGGTAACTTTTGCAAATCTCATTTTGGTTCTTCACTCCACGAGTATGGCTGACATCTATATGGCGTACTACTGCATCTGCTCTATGTACTTTTCTGTGCTAAAAGCTGCAAGTCCATATCAACAATCAGTCCCTTCAGCTTCGGGACAATATATCTGGGTCATTGACTTTACATAAGGTCAAAAAAGGTGGGCAGCTTAGTTGTGAGTGACAAGCGTCATCATTGCATTAGAAGCCGACAGTAGCCACATTTAGATCCACGATAGCTTCAAAAATAAAGTCGGAAAGAGTCAGCCACTTACGATATTTCAACGACTAGGCTGCAATACCGTCAGTAAGACCACGGCCAATCGAATGCGCCAACTCGACAGTTCTCAGCTTTCCCCTCTCTGGGTAGCGAGGCCGTTGAACTTTGAGCTATTAGCCGCGCTGACTATTATATGAATACTTCTCTTCTCCCGCCCTGCCTTTTTTCATGTGCAAACTTTATTCAAGTCATTTGTAACACCGTTTTCTCTACCGCCTTGGTCAAAGAGGAGTTTTTCTTGCATCTTACCGGTCGGATTTCCCCGTGAATGTCACCTTGAAGCCGAGCAACCGACCAATTGCGAGGAAGTACATAAGTATCTCAGAGGTGAATTGGTGAGACGAACTTCCCTGGCCACGAGAAACTACGTAATAGGTGCCAACTTGAGATCTACAAATTCTTACGCAAATTTCCTATCTCTTCTTCGACGACAAACTCGAAATAAGACGACGACAACAACCAATATCTTGGGTCTTTCGCAATATCCAAACTTAAATCAGAAACACAAACACTACTTGAAACATTCAGACAAGAGCAAAGATGTACGAAATAGGTAACATCTACGTCATCGCCGCCGTCGCTGTTGTCGGCGGTGCGCTTTTTGGTTTCGATATTTCTTCCATGTCGGCCATTATATCCACGGAATCATATCTCTGCTACTACAACCAAGGACCTCTATACCTTGCGACTGATGGCAAGTGTTCTGGTCCATCAACCGATGTACAAGGTATTTCCACCACTCGTTGCATAAAATTCATGAGGCAGAAATTGACTCTTGACTCAACAGGCGGTATCACCGCTGTCATGCCTGGTGGCTCATGGCTTGGTTCTCTTTGCTCTGGCTATATCTCCGATAAATTAGGCCGCAAGAGAGCAATCCAAATTGGTTCGGTAATTTGGTGCATTGGATCAAGTAAGTTCCCCTATATCTGCTGTAGAGTTGGAGTTTTGCCTAACATCATCACCAGTAATCGTCTGCGCCTCAACCAGTATTGGTATGTTGATTGGCGGCCGACTGATTAACGGCTTGTCAGTTGGTATTTGTTCTGCTCAAGTGCCCGTTTACATAACGGAAATTGCCCCACCGTCTAAGCGAGGACGTCTTGTAGGTTGTCAACAATGGTATGCACTCTTTCCTACCAAAAAGATCCCTTTTTTTCTCGAGGTAGACGGCTGATAGCAACTTAGGGCCATTACTTGGGGTATCTTGATCATGTTCTATATCTCCTACGGATGCTCTTTCATCAGTGGAACGGCTGCTTTCCGAGTGCCATGGGGTTTGCAAATGTTGCCAGCAATCTTCCTCTTCTGCGCTATGCTTTTCCTTCCCGAATCCCCTCGCTGGCTTGCTCGTCAAGGTCACTGGGATGAAGCCCAGCACGTTCTTGCGATCACACACGCCCACGGTGATCATGATTCTCCATTCGTCCATAAAGAGCTGTCGGAAATTCGGGAAGTGGTTGAATTTGAAGAAGCCAATGCTGATGTGACATATTGGGAACTCTTTCAGCCCAAGATGCTAAACCGTACACACATTGGTATTTTTACGCAGATCTGGAGTCAGCTTACCGGCATGAACGTAATGATGTGTATGTAGCATCCCCATTTCTCTTGAAAGAATTCTCGAGACTCGGTACATATCACTAACTTCGAACAGATTATATCACTTACGTCTTTACTATGGCTGGTCTAGGTGATTCGGTCCTCCTTCCAAGGTAGGAATGTCATCCCCTAACAAGCTCCTTTCTTACTAACCATGCTATAGCTCGATCACATACTTAATCAACGTGATTATGACAATCCCAGCTCTCCTTTACGTAGACCGATGGGGACGTCGACCAACACTACTCATCGGAGCCGTCCTCATGATGATCTTCATGTTCGCCAACGCCGGTCTCTTCGCCCAATACGGCACAACACCACTGCCCAACCAATTCCCCAGCGCCGCAGAATCCATCGCTGTCTCGGGCGCCCCCGCAAAAGCCATCATAGCCTGCACGTATCTCTTCGTAGCCAGCTACGCCCCAACCTGGGGACCGGTTTCCTGGATCTATCCTTCAGAACTATATCCCCTACGCGTGCGAGGAAAAGCCGTCGCCCTAGCCACCTCCGCAAACTGGGCGTTCAACTTCGCACTCGCGTACTTCGTCCCTCCTGCTTTTGAGAACATTAGATGGCAGGTGTATATCGTCTTCGGAGTCTTCTGTGCAGCCATGTTCATCCATGTCTTTTTCCTGTTCCCCGAGACGAGTCAGAAGCCTCTGGAGGTCATTGAGGATATCTTTGATGATAAGACCCCTAGGAGTATCAAGGGACTTGGTACGCCGGCTTGGAAAACTCGTGTTGGGAATGCAGGGAGAGGCGGAGATGAGGAGAATGCGGCTGGGGCTGAGAGTGTCTCTTCAGAGAAGGAGGCCAAATCTGAGAGCGAGGACCCCAAGTTTGAAAGTGGACGGGGAAGGGTAATGGTTGATGAGAGGGGGAGGATGTGAACTTGGGTTTGTTGGTTGTGGAAGTTGGTCTATTCTTGAATCGAGCGTTTGATACCCAGTTAGTAAATAATGGAGGCATTGCATCTAACTTGAGGGGTTCTCTCTATGGATACGCTGCGCATTAATAATTGTGAATGTGCCTGAGTGGAGATGACCTATTGTTGACAGTCAAACAGTCTATCTCCAAGTATGGTAGAGTAATATTATATTGTTAATTTGTTAGTCGTGTTGTGTTTGAGAGATTCTAGCGGGTTAAATTCAAGTAGGCAAGTTGAGTAGTAGCACCTAATTAACTTAACTCGATAAGAAAGAGTCACTACTTAAAGTAACACGCTAAATCAGATGGTACTCCGGACGGACCTTCTAGACACTCGAATTTAGGCGAGTGCTCCTGTATAACGTATAAGCATGGTGTGTCCGAGTGTATCAGAGTCGGACATGATGACATCTATCCTTTTCAATAGTAAAACAGTAGTCTATAATAACATCATTTGCTATTATGCCCTTTAGCTAAAATGAGTAATTGGAGAAAAAGGCTATGATAGACTCAGTATTTAAGGACAATTTCTTTTTCTTTTTTAATTTAGTCGCGTTTTCTATGACTACTCGAGTAAGAGAGGCGGGCATTTTTCTATATACACCTGAGTTATAAAAATATTATCCTAGAGACCTCATACAACTAAATCAGTTATACGAATAGTTTAGAACAATTTTTACTTTTCAATTATTATTGTGCTAGGTTAAATAGGACAATTGAGTTACTTGTGCCAGAGTTTTGACATAAAGATTTTGATAGCGTGTACAGAGCAATGCTCGCCTCTCTTACTAGTTAAGTAGTTAAACCTACTACTTATTTTAACTTAAGCAAACCACCTACTCATACCGATTCAACTCAACCCGAGCACTACTGGAGTATAATTAAGAAATTAAGTAATTTTGCAAATACGCTGAGAGATGTAGTTTTTGTAAACTACGGTATGATTGTTTCAGTTTATAAGTATCTACGTGGCTCGTTTTCTTCCCTATGGCTTGCCTCCATTCACTTTCGTAGGTTACAGAATTCATAGACACCACGTACTCGAAGCCGTCGAGAGAATCATGAATCCAATTACCTACCACTCCTGGATCATATATCCTTCGATAGATAGACCTGAGGTATTCTCAAAGAGAACTTTTGCGAAGTGCCTAAATGCCATTTACAGTTCTACCCATTCCACAATCAGTAAACAAACTACATACAGGAAGAGGCAGAGCAAATAAGATTTGACACGAAGAAGTATCTGAGCATCTCATCTTCCCAATCACTGATGTTGCTTCTATTATACGGGATCTAGGTGTATGAGTAACTTCACCCTAGAGACTACACCCTCTAGTGTGACCATTTCCAGAACCTCGCTTGCAAGTCAACACTTTCGTAAATACTAAAAACATAGAAGTGTGAATCCATCTAATCTAGATAAATGTGCTATCTTGGCAAGCTCCTTGCTAATGAGAGGACTTCCCTAGAATTCAAGATTGACTTCTGCAGGTCCACCCATTTCATCAAAGAAAAAGAAGAAGGGGAAAACTTTCAAACGCCTCATAACCAGGAACAAGTTCCCGGGGTACTGCCGCGGAACGCTCCCCTTAGTATTAGACGAGTCCCTTAGCTGAGACTCCTGTCTTTACTGCCTGACCCCCTGTCTCGGTTGCCTGGTGCTTAGCTAGTATTCTAGCAGCTTCCGCTCAGTCAGGAGCGTCCTACAAAACTCCCCCTTTGCCATTAATTAGCTCTTCTCTTGATACCATCGATATTTCGCAGCTTCTTCAAATTGTCTCCTGTTTTGTCCTTGAGACAGTTAAGTTACACACAAATAAACCCCCTCTGTCTACATCAAGGAGATTGCCTCGTCGTTTAAGCGATAACGTCTTGCAGGTTGTCAATAATGGTATGCACTTTGTCCTAGTCATCATCCGAAACAATCCCAACGTTTCTACCTGTTCGCGCCCAAAAGTACTTGTATCTATATTCTCCAGGGATGTCAAATATTGGCGGTAACTGCGCAAATGGATCCCTTCTGACTGCGGTTTTTAACCAAAAGACTGGCTCCCCCCTTTGAGGCATGATTGCCCCGTCAAGATTCCAATTAACCAGTAACGCTTCATATACTTGAATTAGTATTCTGATCATAAAGAGAAGTATAAACTGGTTCAAGTTTAGCTTACCGATAGCAAACAATGCATAGTTATCAGCATTATGAACGGCATATCTTGGACCATATTTTAACTGGGCTAGAAGGAGAGTTCTAAACTCGCCGTAGACTACGGCTTTCTCTAACTCTTTTTTACTCTCGAACACGACATCCGATTTGTCGAAAATCCATTTCTAGAATAGGGTTCAGCCTTGATACGAGAAAGAAAATGGGATTTTATATACCTTTTCCCCCCAACCACATGCATCGGCAAGTTTGACGTCTACAGCGGCTGAAAATAAAAAACCGACTATCGTAAATGTTAACATCAACTTTCAGCATTCCAAGGGAGTGAGCAGATTAGGACGTACCACTGTTTTTGTACTTAGGTACTATAGGCGGATAATGGATTTTATTCGTAACAAAATGTATCAACTCATGCAGCAAAAGGGCTTGCCTTGATGAACGTAGATATACTAGTTGGCCAGGTTCATTGTGACCGGGGCCTTTGCGGAAGATATCATCTAGATCCCGAAAAGGACTGTATAGGGTTATAGTCGGTACCAATTCTTGAAACGAGAAAGACGCGATTTCTTGGTGGCCACCAGGACCGTTGCGATCTACGTCCATGTCTGTGACAATGTGTAACTCTTCTCCTGCACCAATGGCTCCGGTTCTGATATCTGCGAGGCGAGAAAAAACATCTATAGACATTAGTCCTAACCCTTCCAGATACTAGGATGCCCAGCCCTCGCTTTCTCCATGCATACAAAGTGAATATAAGTGAGCAAAGAGACGAACCCATAACGTTTTGAAAATATTTTGGAGACCCAAAAAAATGGATAAACGTAGCATCATCACTTTTTACGTTTTCCACAATGTATCTAGATAGGGTAGCAAGCTGGTCAATTATGTCGGTAATATTATCGGTTGTTATAGTGCCTGACATGCCTCTGGTGGGCTCGACTGGGAAGCCTTCCATCCAGATCTCCCATCTTCTAGAAAGGGAAGAGTAGAGAGATCTAAAAGAGTTAGAAGCTTTCTGAGGTTGTTGAATAGTAATTTTCAAAGAGAGGGACGTGTTTATCAGAAGAAGACATAAAAGGACTTGGATAGACTTCATCGTAACAAATGCTCATAGAATGAGTAGTCAAAGAAAGGTTGAGGAACGAGAGTAAAATGCGCTTTACAAGAATTTGTTATGTATACTCGCCCTGTGACTTTACATAAGTCATCACCAAAAGTGACGAGTAGTTTAATTTTAAGAATAAATTAGTCTTAGATTAAAATGATTACTTTTAGATCCTTACGAGCTATTAGGAGATCCTTCGAAAGTAAAATTAATTATTTTTAATTAATTCTCCGATCATCCCTTCGATGTCGTGTATAAATCATATATACATTTAGGATTTCGGGGTAGCGATGCCTACTTTTAGTCTTAATAAAAAACAGTATTAAATACTACTGAAGTAGTGCGGAGCAAGTCGGATCAAGCCCCGTAACGCGCTTAGGTATTATTCCGACCTGTCCGACCGCTCAAATAGGAAACCATAAGCCCAGAAAGTTAGATATGCTATGCATATACGGCATCAAAGCAATAGGCGCTAGGACCACAAGTTAGCAATTTACTTTACGATCCCCTCATTATTAAATATATACAACTTCGTTTCAAGTTCGTCATGTCTACTTTAACTCTTAATACTTGCGCTTATAATACTTATTACGATGTTAGTATAACTATATCTCTTACACCGTAATTTACATACAATCGGTGGGTAGAACGTCCTCAGTTCTGGCACAAATCAAACTGGTAGGATACTACTGGCAAAGTCCAATTGGGAATATACAAAGCCACTAACTAGACTCCAGTAGTTCAGATGCCTCAAATGGTGTGTTCTTATATCACGCGAGGACGATAGACATCAAAAGCAAGCAGCGAGGCAGGGATTATTAACAACGTTATCATTTTCCTGCCAGAGAGCAGGAAACGCAAGACAGTTGGGCGAAACTCTACACACACCCTAAGAACCTAGTATACTAGAATTTCTAGAAAAATGACCTTGATTGTCCTAAATCACTTCGAATAATAGAGATGTATTAATTTGAATTTTCCTAGATAGCTCGTATAATAATTTTAATTGTTCGAGGCTTTTAGAATCAACAATAATGTTAACCTAGGTGTGTCCAGAGTTTCGCCCAACTGTCTTATACGTGCATCGGGGGCTCTCTTTTTCTTGCCCGCCACTATCTTTACTTTGTAGAGTATGAGTATACTACGAGTACTATTTTTATTAGCTTGGCAGTTGGGAACAAAGTTAACAGTGATTCTTTTTAAAAATCTATTAGTAGATATATCAAATTCACGTTCGTCCTACTTACGAGGGGAAAGGGAGCACGTTATATATATAGGGCTAGAACTTGGGGAGGGGAGGGGTTAGAGAGTCACTGGGAACTTAAAAGTTCGCCTTTGAGTTAAAAGTTAGAAACCCTTCCTACCGCTCTAGGATCCCTTCCATGTTTCGACAGAATTCCCGCCCCTATTCGATGGAATTCTATAGAGAGATAGTGGTGCTCTGCTCTGAGATATTCTAGCATTCAACTATTCTACTACCAAACTAGAATTTTATAGAATAGTCTTCCATTTACCAAAGTAAACACCTCTTCTGCAAATCAAACCCCAACTCATCGTCCTATTTATTCATTATACACTCTAGAAAGAAACAAAGAAGAAAACAAGCAACCTAATAGAAAATCCCTAAACAGATGTGAAGGAAAGTCCAATTCCACTTTCATATGAATTAACCATACTAGCAAAACAACCTCACGCCAACAAAGGAAAGAAATATCTTATCTATGTCACTTTCCATGTTTTTCAACCAGTTTGAACGAACGGAAACGTAGTTACGTAGTTGCGTATTTAGCTATAACTCGCACAATCTCCTCCTAGCTCCATAAATTATCTTCACAGGTCAATTGATTCTAAATACCTCGAAGGCCTCACTAATTACCACTACATACTATAGCAAGGCAATTCAAGCAATCCGAAGAGTCGTTTTCGAATCCTATACCTGTGGTATGTGATATATCATATCATACCGGTCTCTCCACGAGGCCGATGGCTGGTGACTACCACCTATAACGGATTTGGAATTAAATAATGTTCTCACCTTTGACGTCACTGTGCGCGTGGTGATGATCTTAGTGCTTTTAGGTATTTTTCTGTGGAGTTGTGTTTACCTAGGGTAGGGAGGCGGGTTTCTTTGTTTAGACTTATCTTGTACATATGTAGAGCTAATACTAGGTTGTTTCTTGTCCTGTACAATACCTAATTAATAACTGATTTCTTAGTGCGTGCCACGATGGAGCGTGAGGGTTTACTAGTATGGACGTAGGTGGATAGTGGGGTGAGTGGCGGGCTTGGAAGGAATCAAGAGTGGAATTAGTAGACAAATTCTCTGTCGAAGAATGTTCTGGGATTTTCAGATTGTGACCTACCTTCCCTTTTTTTTTATTTGGATAGGGATCTGGGCCTTTTGGGTCGTATAGGAGCTATGAAGTCTTCATGTTCGGTTTAGAGTCAAGTAGAATCATCAATAGCATCGTAATATAACGTAACATAAGTAATACGTACAAACCCCTAAGCGAAGTCTACCTAGAAGTAGAACTGAGCAGGAAAATCCAAACTCCACTGCCAAAAAAAGAACCCTACGAGTAAATATAAATGTACGCCACAAGTAAACTTACCTAAACCCCAAGGGAAGAAAGGAAGAAAAGGAAGGAAGGTATACCGTCGATCCCAAGATCCCTCCCACGCACGCCATGCCATGCGCCTCCCAAACAACCAACCCACTTATGCACTTGTGGCAACATCGCGAGATGCAACGAATTCCCATCATCATAACTGTTCGCCACCATACTCGAGGTCCAGCCTCCAGCACATACAGTACATAAATTCAACACCCCGACGCAACCCAACCCAATCTAATATCTGCACCCGCTGTATCAAGTAGTGTACATATGCAAGGCAATCATGACAAGCAGAGAAAAGAAGAAAAAAAGGGCAAGAGATCATCACGAGCCCTACGATACCACACAACCAGGAAGCATCATACTATACTCTACTTACGCCACGCCTAGAAAGCAGCCCGCGGGAAGGATCAGCAAGAGAATCTCTTTCCGGAATGTTCTCTGCATAAACGAGATGCTTTATTCGTCGAATGTCGCCGTTGCATCGAGGTTAATACTGTATGGTAGTCCATGAGACGACCTTAGCTGCATGGTATGGGAAAAACGGTCGTTTCAATAAAAAAAATAACGCAGCAGACCCACAGGAGCAGAAAGATTTGGGAAGGAAAAGCGCCCGACCCGAAATATGCAGGTGTATGGAGCCGTAGGTGAATTTCTTTTCATAAACACGTGAATCCTCAAAGGCTATACTTCTTGCTTTGGCCATGGGGATGTTTAGACGCCTGAAGCCACTGCATGAGCCACTGCAAGATATTTTTAATTCTTCATATATTTTCCCATTTATAGCATTTTAGTTTACCAGATGATAATAATATAATCTTACAACTATAACCAACCAATCATTTAACTAACCACCTTGTAGAAGTCCAATCCCTTCCAGATGCGAGAGCTATAAAAAAACGTGCACCCAAAGTGGAGTAAAAGTCTCCATTTTTCTACATCTCCCCCGTAAAACAAAGCCGTTTAGCTAACCAGAACAGGTGTCCGAGGTTTTGAGCCTTAATCCGACCCATTTATCGTATCTATTTACTTTACTCTGGAGTGTATGTTTTTTTATCGCTCTCGTATCTAGAAGAGATAGTTAAGAAGATTCGCGACCCCGATAGGAACTACTATATAAATATAGAATAAATAAATATATAAAATATAAAATACCTTATAAATAACTATCTTCTATAAACGTACTTCTATAATATTATATTCTCTCTAGA
>LT855413.1:3011946-3067988 GCA_900184765.1 Hymenoscyphus fraxineus | reverse complement strand
GGGAGGGATCGGGGGAAACGGCTATATAACTAGCGGCTAAGGGCTAAGATAAAAGAAACCCCTTCCCTTCCCCTTTCTATCTCTTAGTATATTATAAGCTACTATTACCTTATAAATAACTCTCTTCTATAAACGTACTTCTATAATATTAGATCCTCCCTAGAATTATACTACTTTTATATAAAACCTTTAAGTCTTAAAGACTAAGGTCTAAGAAAATAAAGAAACCCCTTCCTCTCCCCTTTCTATCTCTTAGTATATTATAAGCTACTATTACCTTATAGCTTATATAATCTAGTTTAATATCCTAGAGTTATAATATAGATTTATTCCTTATTCCTTAGATCTCTAAAGAGACTCTAGGAATAGTTATATAAGTAAGAACTTAATAAAGGTATTACTTACTAGATTAGATAAGGTATATATTTACTTACTAGATTTAAAAAGAAAAGTAGGTATAATAAGTTAACTATAGGAATACTAAAACTTATTTACTATATATAGCTCTTTATACTTATATAGTAGTACTTCTACTAGTTAGAAATATATATATTTTAAGAATAAAATAGTATTTAATTAATATTATAAATCTATCTTATTTTTATATTATTCTAATATATATATATATAGCTATATAGCTATATATATAGGTAAGGCTTAAGTATATATATAGCTCTTAGTATAGAGTCCTAGCTAACTACTTATAAGTACCTCGAGACTTATTTATATATATAAAGTAATATAAGTTCTAGTCTATATAACGACTTTAAGAGTCTCTCCTAAGACTCTTATACTAAGATTATAGCTTATACTAACTTACTAGAAATACCTTATATTATTATACTATTAGACTAGACTAGACTAAATAAATAAGTTAAAAAATAAAGGATTATTAAACTAGTTAATAAATAATAATTTTTCTTAGGAATTCTAAAAGAGAGTAATTTTATAACTATTAATATATAAAGCCCTAGCTAGTACTAGTATATAACTAATCTTAGTATAAGAGTCTTAGAAGAGACTCTTAAAGCTATTATATAGGCTAGAACTCGTATTACTTTATATATATAGATAAGCCTTAGGGTACCTATAAGTAGTTAGCTAGGGCTCTATACTAAGAGCTATATATATACTTAAGCCTTACCTATATATATAGCTATATAGTTATATATATATATATATTAGAATAATATAAAAATAAGATAGATTTATAATATTAATTAAATATTATCTTATTCTTAAAATATATATATTTCTAACTAGTAGAAGTACTACTATATAAGTATAAAGAGCTATATATAGTAAATAAGTTTTAGTATTCTTATAACTAACTTATTATACCTACTTTTCCTTTTAAATCTAGTAAGTAAATATATACCTTACCTAATCTAGTAAGTAATACCTCTATTAAGTTCTTACCTATATAACTATTCCTAAAGTCTCTTTAGAGATCTAAGGAACAAGGAATAAATCTATATCGCGACTCTAGGATATTAAACTAGATTAGTATATAACCCTTCCTTTACTTCCCTCTCTTACTCTCCCTTACCTTTCCCTTCTAACCCCTTCTAATTTCCTACTAAGATTCCTATTTCTAACCCTTCTTTCTTTTTAGCTCTTTCTTCTTTTTAATACTTCGAAAATATACCTATAAGTACTTACTTACCTAGCTTAACCTCTATAACTCTTTACTATTTATAACTAAAATACTTTACTTAATTTAACTTAACCTAACCTATTTAAAAAACTACGCGAGACCTTTAATTAAAAATCTTTATTTTATTTTATCTTTTTACTTATTTATTATTTAAATTTAAGTATATTAACTCTCTCTCTCTCTCCTCCCCTTAAATATAAAAAGATATAAAGATATAGTATAGGGTAAGGTAGAGAATAGCTTCTCTTCTCTTCTCTACTAAATTATAGAATAGAATAAAATAGAGTATAAACTCTACTTCCTAACTCTTTCTTTCTTCCTTCCTTCCTTCTTCTTCTTCTCGGAGGTTTTATTTTCGTTAGAAGACCTAAAGACCGAAGACCTAAAGACCGAAGACCCGAAGGCTAAAGACCCGAAGGCTAACAACCTAAAGCTATAAATAAATAAATAAATAGTACCTAGGTTTCGAAAATACGTTTCGTTTCGTATCGTTTTTCTACTTTACTTACTCCTTTACTTACTCCTTTACTTACTCCTTTACTTACTCCTTTACTTACTCCTTTACTTACTCCTTTACTTACTCCTTTACTTACTCCTTTACTTCACTACTTCACTACTTTACCCCTCCCTCTCTTCCCTCTCTCATAGGATAGGTATTATATATATAATATAAACAAAACAAAACGAAACAAAACAAAACAAACCGATAAAATAACACATTTATAAAGTAACCACTCCATCTAAAAATCTAATAAGGGCCTGTTTGGCACCAGTTTATTTAGCCAGTTTATATCACTTTTTAAAATAAACTCTAAAAAAGTACGTTTTGCTAAACACTTCTAGTTTATATCACTTTTTTTTAATAAAAAATAAACTGGCCCTACTAAAATAAAATAAACTCGATTTGAAAGATTATTTTGTAGTTTATATTACTTTTGTAGTTAAAGTAGATATATTTACCTTTTTTGTACTCGGACTATATATAGCACACTTCTAGTACATCTTTAACCTCGTACCTACGTTACACCTACAACAATTGTATTCAATAATAGATCCTGGCTATCTTAACTTTAATTCGGACGACGAGTTTACAGAAGAGAGAGAACGTATTACTGTTATTACTACGGCTTTTACAGTACAATATCTTAAGGATAACAAGAAACAACCGCTCTATTCCAACCCTTTTGCTGGACGAGAGTATGTTAAAGAAGTACTCGGTTCTCGTAATACTAATCGAGTCTACCGCGTTATACGAATATAAAAGGAGACCTTTACAAAACTCCTCGAATGGTGTTGTTGAAGTTAAAGTGGGATAGCCAAATGCGTACTAGTATCCTGGTATCCGCTTAGGAAAGGGGGGTGAATTGTACGCGTTCGGGCCTCGGAATAAATTAAATCCGATACAAATCGATCAAATAAACTAGAATTTATTTTTTAGAATAAACTCCAGTTTATTCAAATAAACTGGGCATATAAACTAGCTAATAAACTGGCTTGCCAAACAGGGTCTAAAATAACCCTCAACTACCAAATCCCAAACCCCATTCAAAACCTCAAAACCTCTATACACATAAACAGAAAACATAAACTATCTTCCCCCTCTCCCCCTACCCCCTCTTTACAACCTCCTAACATACCCCCCAAGAACCAGAAACTCCAATTACCCCAGAGTACTGAATTACAGACTTACACCCTACCCTACCCACCCTACCTACACAGTACCAACTCATATACAAAGGATATTGCTCCGCGAACAACTTATACATCATCCCAGACTCCCAGGCTCAATAAATAAATATAAGTTTTCCAGGGTTTTTCCCCCGTCCTGTTGCCCCTAGCAAACCTAGTAACCCTACAATTATGTCGCCTAGGACGAAAGTACCTAGACCCGCTCCTCCGCGGTATTCCAAATCCCCCCCTCGGGAAGAATCATCTACGTATACTTCAAACCTACATAATTGGAAAGGGGTAGGTAAACCCCTTCCCAATGAATCTCCTCAAAAAAAAAAGATTGGTAAACCCTTTGTAATACGGAAGTGGAACGAAAAAAACAAACTTTTCCAACCATCGGATCTTTACCGAATCTTACCTTACCTAGTCTTGTCTTGCTAAACGAAAGCAATCCAATGAAATCCGGAATACCAGGTAGGTAGGTACTAGTCCAGGATAACAGAGTACCGTGAGAACAAGGTAAAGCTTGGGAACGAGACCCGACAAGGGGAAGGGGGTAGGGTACAGTATGGAAGGAAGACGGTAGAATACAAATACAAATAGGATTATAGGGGATGCTCGTACACCCACTAACTGCGAGCTGTGCTGTATATGAAATCACTTCGTTAGTCCGAAAGGCTCAGACACGCCCGTCGGGAAACCTTGTTGAAATGAGTTCCCATCGCCGGACCCTAGATACTGTACTAGGTACAGTACCGTAAGGAAATTTACTTTGAATGCGTAGAGGAGTCGTATGGGTATGGTGGCGTTGGGTTAGGTTCTTTCGCTTGCTACGGTGCGATACTAGGATGAAGATCCGATGCCTATACAAAAATAGGATAGGGTAGGTACCAGCTATCATCTGCCTCGGTCACACACAGGTGTGGCATTTGCTGAGTGACGAGGAATTGAGTTGGACGTGCCCGTTTATCAAACTTTTGCAACATCAAAGTTTCATCGAAGGTTTGACTTGTTCGTAAGGTACAGTGCAGCAGTACCATCTGTACTGCATGGCGGTACATACAGGAACCAGGAGTATGAACTGAATACTCCGTAATGGAGAACGGCTTCATTGAACAGTTCAGAAACGAGGTTAGTTATCGAGAGATAGTGTACGGAGCCATTAGTCGAATCGAGGAACCCAGTCTCAAAGAAAATCTCCGTACTGTAAAGCATGACCGACACCCTTTCAAACAATTCCCTTTTCACACACACTTGACGTCGCCGCTCGAGGTGGCTTAAGCAAAAAGCTGGGGAAGTTCAGGGGTTATGCCATGCCCTAGAGCTAATCTAACGAGAGCTTCTTGAGGGCCGGGGTGGCCATTCGAGGGAACTTGGCTTTTGATTCGTTCCTGGGGGAGGACCATTGAAGGTGCAGGGAATAGTACAGTAGTGTGCAGACAGCGGCGCACACTTTAACGTCTTAGATGCAGCCTACCAATCCGGTAGACCCCCAATTGAAAAAGAGGCATGACAGGAAGTACGAGTATAAGCTTCGTTTGGAAAGTGGCCGGCCGGGTACGGTTGGTGTGCTCTCCGTGCTAAATAAAAAATGGAAAGAACGGATGGCTTCTGCCATTCATTCATTCACGGCGAGAGGCGAAGGGGTCCTACCTCCGTAGGCATTTTGCTCCAGCTAACCCTGACCAAATTCACCTTTTCCTCTTCTTCCCCACCACACCAATTATTCACCATCTCCATCACCATCCAGACACCATCATACCCCTCCCCCTGTTGCAGCGGCCATTCTCAAATCTCAATACTCCCGCACCCAGGACCAGGACCCTCACCCTCACACTAGGCCGTCACCTGAGCAGCAGATTCTCATGGCCCGGTCGATGCATCCACTGTGCCATCCACTGTGCCATCCATTCTACGCACGGTCATACGCCAGACTTGACCACCCATCCCCATCCACCATCACTCGATTGACACCCATGTCCAAAGAGCGGATGTGGTTGGTCATTCTGGATGGAGTGTTCCCTCGCTGCCCACCATCACATCTGCAACCGCAGGGCCATCCGCAACTTAGTTTGAATCGGGAGACCGGCCACCAGCCATCTATATGCGAGACGGTATACTGAATTGTAAAGAGAGATGCCGAGGTGACGTTTTTCTTGTCATCATTCAGGTACGAACATTACTGACGTTGATGTGAACGTCGATGTCATCTTTGCTATCTTATCGCCGTCCACGTCTGACCGCATGGATCACTTACTGACCAGTAGTTTAACTATGGCGGGGGATATGTTGTGGAGAGAGTGGTCAGTGAAGATCTGGGGAGGTCGGGAGTGCTACTGAGGTTAAACAAAATTGAGCGGACGTGCTCTTGACGTGGGGTGGGGATGTTTTGTACAGCTCTGTACTCGTGCGCAGAATCCAGAGCTCCAAATGTCGAGAACATCACAGTTTCAAGGAAAGCGCAGTACGAGTAGATTACTCGGTTCATGGCGTGGTATGTAGTCGTTCAAGCGCAGTTCCTTCAGACTTTATTCGGCAAGGCCTCCATGCGCTCATGAATGTTTTCGGTTCCTCGGAAAGGGCCCAGTAGATGTGTTTCTGCATACTGGTGGGACCCGAGACACCTTATACTTCTACAAGTACAACCGTGAATGCAGCATTATTTCCGCTGATGCGTGGCCAATAATCGACCAAGTGCCGTTTCGGTACGTTGGAGGTACTTCGGCTTGGGTGTATTGTTAGAGCATATTTCTTGTACTCCCTACTAACGTGAAGCCTGCCGCACGGCAGCAGCTATGTTCCGCTCTTCAGAATTGCATGTTGTGTAACAGCAGATGTCGATGTACCTGGGTATTATTATACAGTACCTCGTCGATGCTAGTCGAAACTACAGGATGGGAGAAGGGTGATAGGTTACTGTATATCTTGCCGAGAGATCAGAGGCAGAAGATTAGAGGCATTCGTTCATAAATGTGGCCGGATCAACCACTACTGTCGGCTCGAGACTTCATGTCTTGGTGTTCATATCAAATTGCAGCGGCAGTAGTCCATCCACAGCGTCCAGCAACCAGCAGCCAGCCACTCAGGAACATGCCATGAGAGATGCCCAGAGATGCCCCAAGGGATGCATTTCTGATTGCCCTTCCACTTTCCCAACCTACCCTGACAGTCTCCCTGTTCCTTGGCCCTTGTCACTTGCTTGAGCTTCCCTTTCCTTGCACCCCTGTTGTTCCTACGTCGCTTTACTGAAGACTGCATGACCACGAGTGACTACTGGTGGAGAGAAAGAAAGCACGATGCTTCAACTCGCTCCGGCCTTGGTCAATGGAGTAATGCCCAGCCCTCTCTATCCTAAATCTGCTCTACCTCCGTACCCAGCTCTCTCGTTGGGTACCTCTTGGGAGAGAAGCTTGTGGGTGACTTCACGATGGCGCAGAGCGAAGCTTGAAGCTATTCCGTATCAGATCAAGCCTGCTGGTTCCGTCTCCACTATCCTACGTACAAGTCGTCTCAAGATAGCTTCAGCGCCAATCCGGGCATTGCGCGGCATTGAAGTGCAGACAGGCCAGGTGGAAAGGTGGAAAGGTGGAAAGGTGGAAAGCTCGGAATGTTGGTCAGCGAAGTCATCCAGCCCAAGGCGGGTCGATTTGCAGTCAATAAATTTAACTGCTTGTCATAAATACTCCAGGAAAGTTTTACAATTATGGGACTTTGCGAGAGGCCCAATGGAGCAATAATGGCGGCTGCTGCTGGGATAGTACCATTCAGTAAGGTCTACCTACTTACTCGTCCGGTAGATACTGGTACACGCAGGATCTGAGTTTGTAGAAGTAGCTGGAGTATGCGTGCGTGGGAAAGCTCCAGTATCGGAGCCGCGAATGAATGGATGATGATACCCGGGCCGGACTAGGGCTTCTCCGTACGGAGTACACAGTACGAGTACGTTTGCAGCAAGACCCGTGCTGTTGCTGTGACTGACGGCCACTATGAGTCTGAGTCTGGGTCTGAATCTGCAAAGCTCCACCAGACAGCTGCTGCTGCCGAGTTTTGGCGGTAGTGTTTCGAAGTGCTGTGTGTGTGTGATTTGGCTATCCATCGGCTTTATGCCCTACCCTGAGCCTACCCTGAGCCTACCCTGAGCCTGCCCTGATTTTCCATACCCTCCCTCGGCCTCCCCTCGCTCTCGTCCTGGCAGGCTGGCCCTCAGCTCTCGCTCGTCCTGACGTCTGCGATGGGGTCTCAAGGCCCATCTGATCCTCCGTGCCACAGCCACAGCCAGATCCACGCTTCCCTCCAATGCTCCCAGCACCCTCGACCTCCCTCCATCACATTGAACGTTGAACGCGGCGGCGGCAAGCTTAAAATTCCTCCTGGGGGTCCTGGCCGCGTAGATTGCACATCTCTTGTTAGTGCAGAACCGTACGGCGATCGAGGTTGG
Organism: Hymenoscyphus fraxineus; assembly: GCA_900184765.1. Taxonomy (NCBI): domain Eukaryota; kingdom Fungi; phylum Ascomycota; class Leotiomycetes; order Helotiales; family Helotiaceae; genus Hymenoscyphus; species Hymenoscyphus fraxineus. The sequence continues at coordinate 3,060,222 of LT855413.1, read as the reverse complement.
GTTGGATAAATATAGCCATCACTAGCTAGCTGTCTGACGACTCCCACTCGAGCAGTGTCGGCGGGACGGCTGTCTGGCGATGGTCGAGATGTGACGGGTGCAGGGCAGGGAAACCGTAGATGTAGGGGCAGACAAGGAAGGTGTGCTCTGGGAGTGGTCCACGGGTACTGTACGGGGAGCACCCCTTGACAAATTGCCCTGTACGAGACGACTCTAGAGCGAGAAGACTCTACTCCGTAGAGCGGCGAACAGCCCCAAAGCACCCCGACCTCAGCGCCTCGCAGGCCCATCCCCAGTAAAACGGAGGCTGCAGCCAACCAGTGGCATGCGAGCCGCGAACCTCCAATGGCATTCCTTCTTTCAGAGTGCCTCCCTGGATCTCCCACTTGCTCGCCGTGCGAAGATCACCCAGCCCGGTCAGTCAATCGCCTGCTGCTCTTTAGTCTTTCCCGTGTGAGTAGACCGTAACCGTAACCGTAGACCTCAACCTCAACCTGGACGCTGTGTGGGCTTGCTTTGCTGTGAGAATTTATATCCTCAATTTCTCATCCATCACGCACGCGAGCCGAGAACCCATAGCCGCAGTGAATGGAGACGCAGTACGAGTACCAACATCCATCGCATCGCTGACCACTCCATTGCGTTGCATCACCTATCGCATCGTATCCTGCCTCTCGGACCGCCGACGCTGCCCGCCCACTTCTCTCCCCGCGACGACCTCATCCCACCAAGACCAGCAGGTCTGAATGAGTCGCCAGCTTCCCAACAACAACAATTCGCAACCATGCCTGCAGCAACTGCTTCTAGCAATACCGCGGCGAGCAATGCGGTGAGCACTGGAGAAAATGGTATGATGTCTTCCCAAGTCCTGCCTGAGGGAGCTTCGAGAGTGGTGGTGGTGGTGGTGATCGGAAGCATTGAGGCCTCCTTGTCCTACTGCAGACGTTGGTGTCTAACGAGAATATATTCCAGGTGCGGCAGGCAACGCCAAACAAGCAAACACCTTCCCTCCTCCGAAAACCGACAAACCGAGGCCTCATGTCTGCGGAACCTGCCAGCGCTCCTTCGCCCGGCTAGAGCATCTTAAGCGTCATGAGCGATCCCACACTAAGGAGAAACCCTTTGAATGTCCGGAGTGTGCAAGGTGTTTTGCACGACGAGATCTGTTGCTGCGACACCAGCAGAAATTGCATATGACTACGACTCCCTCATCGCGACCAAGAAATCGACGAGAGAGTGTGGCCGGCACCACGGCTAGTACGGGACCCGGACGAGTACGCAAAGGTTCCGTTGCCAATGGACATGCTGCCGCAACAATGAGGCCCAGAGCCAACACCATTAGCCATGTAGATGGTGCCCATATGCAATTGATGGCAGCAGCAAATGCAACCGTCGCCAGAGCTGGTATTCACACCACCCAACCCACCCATAGCCGCCATCCCAGCCTGGCAGGTCTCCCAATGCACAACGAATATCATTTTGGGGGCATGTCTGCTGCGATGGGTCAACGAGGACTAAACCACGGTCTGCCTAAATTGGAAACCCATAGCTTCAGCAACCTAGACTTTGGAGGCGGCTTGCGAACGGCGCCAGTGGTGGGTGGATTCAACACGGACTTTGATTTTGAAGGATTGCTCTTTGGGCCTGGTTCAACGATCAACCCAAATGCGTTGCATTACAATGATTCTCCGCAGTCAATGGCCATCGATTCCGTTTCTCCATATCACCAGGCCTTTCCTGACATGTCTGCGAGCCAAACTCTGGACGAGAACTTTGATTGGATGAATGGATTTGAACATCAAATGTCCTTCCACGACGCAAACGAAAATGCCATTGATGGGTCTTCTCCCTCTGCAATTAGCACCGCAAGCCAGAGTGGCATCAGTGAGGTCATGCTAGATGGATCCAACAATCCCGCGGCCTCCTCGACCTCAATGTGGCAACAATCGATGATGGCACCTCCTCAGATGAATCCAAACCCATTCAATCTAGATATGGGAAACTCGGGCTTCAATGACTTGATGAATGGGGGACCTCTCTCACCTCATGGCATGCCACAGAAGCATCTTAATGACCCGTACTTTTCCACCCCACCACCATCGATGAGTTCTCTGAGCCCATCGATGCTATCTGCAATCACCACCCAATCATTTCACCCACCAATGAACCTTGGGCCAGAAACGCCAATATCCATGAGCGGCATAGGCAATTCTTCACCTGTGTCGACTATTACGGATACCACCCGTCAAGCTCTTCTTGCAGCCTTGTCTCAGTGTGCCTCATTTGGCGGGCGAAAGTATTCTTTTCCAACGACAAGTTCCCCTCTCTCACCACACTTCCCTGGACGTACTACGATGAGTGAAGGTCGGAATCTCCCAAGTACACAAGACCTTCAACGTTACACTGCTGCCTATATTCGCTATTTTCATCCGCACCTGCCTTTCCTTCACCTCCCTACTCTGTCTTTCGAAGCATCGGCCTTTCAAAATGACGGAAACCAAGCTGCTGGCTTAGTCGGAGGCCGCGGTTGTCTGATATTATCTATGGCTGCTATTGGTGCGTTGTATGAGCTAGAACATGCACAATCGAAAGAATTGTTCGAGTCGGCAAAAAAGATGATTCAGCTATACTTGGAAGAGCGTAGGAAGGCAGACGTTCGCAAAGCAGACCATCGAAAATCTAGCATTGACAATGGCTTACGCCCAGAAAATTCCGTCCACACACCGGTTTGGCTTGTTCAGGCAATGCTTCTCAATGTGGTTTATGGTCATAATTGTGGCGACAAAACTGCTGGGGACATAGCAAGTACTCATTGCGCTGCATTGGTGAGTCTTGCGCGGGCCGCGGAGCTTCTTACACCACAGAGCGTCAATACTTCTTATGATCACCAAGATCTTGGGTATTGGGAAGGTGGCGAAGTTCCGGATGACCAACAGGAATGGTACAATTGGAAATCTATGGAAGAACGAAAGAGGACCCTCTACGCTGTATTCATTCTGTCTAGTCTTCTCGTTTCTGCTTACAACCACGCTCCTGCATTGACAAATTCCGAGATTCTACTAGATCTTCCCTCCGATGAGGAGTTTTGGTCTGCAGACTCTGCAAGCAATTTTTATTCCAAAGGAGGAGCAAGAATGGCAGATCATAACAAGGTAACTTTCCATGACGCTCTTGGGGAGCTCTTACGGACAAGCGAGAAGCAACAGCAACTCCAGGCAGCACAGGGACAGAATTTCGGCTCCAATTCCAATCACCAAGAGCTACCCAAGAGTGATTTAAGACCAAGTACGTTTGGGTGTCTAGTTCTAATCAACTCGATACACAACTACATATGGGAGACACGACAACGGCATCACAACCGAGTCTGGACAAATGAAGAGACAGAAAAGATGCACCGTCACATCGAGCCAGCCTTGAAAGCTTGGCAGGCTGCTTGGGCAAGCAATCCTCATCATAGCCTCGAAAGACCAAATCCTTATGGCTTTGGGCCTCTATCAGCAGATAGCATTCCACTTTTGGATCTCGCTTACGTACGTTTGTTTGTCAATCTCTCACGATCCAAAGAGAAGTTCTGGCAACGGGACTGGGATGGAATGGCAGAAGAGTTGTCTCGTGGAAATGAAATTATTCAACACGCTGAGCATTCTCCTGACTCAAATGGAGAGTCTGATGGCTCTGGCAATTCACTTTACGTAGACACACCTCCTGCATCAGATTCATCGTCGGACTTCAAGAATGGCTTGATACCATCAAACAATATCCAGCACCGCGAAAATGTTCACATGACGAACTCTATACACACAGTGTCGAATTCCTCAGGGACGACATCCAAACGTGAACGACATCTTCGGAAGGCTGCTTTCTATGCTGCAGACTCGCTCTCCATGTCAGATAAGCTCGGGGTCACGTTTGCTGATTTTACCTCTCGTGAATTGCCTCTGCAATCAGCAATGTGTGCTTTTGACTGTGCTCAAGTGCTTGCCGAATGGGTCGCAACTGTCCAGGAACGCGTTGGTCGGTATCTGGGAATACTCGGGAAAGATGATATCGATCTTGCGCAAGTTCCTGGTATCATGTTGTTAGAGGAAGAGGATTGCAAACTTCTTAACAAAGTCCAAGAGGTTCTCAGAAGCGCCGAGATTAAGATGAATTATGAATTGGCAGGCATGGATTCCGTGGCTCAGATGAATGCAGCTCAGAGGCTTCCTGGAGCAGACAACTGCGGTTATGGGAGTCAAATTTTGAGAGTGACAGCCTACATGCTCGACAAGGCTGCCGTTTGGCCTGGTGAGTCGATCATTATACAAAACAAATTTCATGCTAATGATAATCGCAGTAACACATCTCATGGCCCGTAGTCTTGAGACACAAGCCAATCACATGCGAGCGCGAGCCGAGAACTCGGTCACGTTAGGCGAGTAATCAACCTTCTCCAAGAAAAGCTGCTACAGAGAAGGTGAAAGCTTCTTTTTACCTTCATCTACCAAAACTGTCTAGAGAAAAAAAAACCATTTCCATGTACAAAGGGCATCATTCGGAAAACGGAACACGGGGTCTCCAACTTTGGTCTTCTCCTAGTCAGCTTCGTACATATGGGTGGGAAAATGTTATGTCAAACTTTGCGCGATGTTCTATGAGAGATGACCGTGGCTTCGTTCAGGAGTTTTCTATGTTCCACGCATATAACGATACATTCATGAATCACGAAAGAAAAAACACCGGGTACAAAATTTCGATTTGCCCAAACTATTTCGCTCTCAGATCACCACTTGTGGTCCATTTCATTTGCAGCACCACTCCTTGGCTGCATTCGAAATCAATACTCCCTTGAGTAGCATTCTTTGCAATACATTTGCATGATTCGGCAACAAACCTCCTGGTTTGTCTTGACCTCAATCGCCGATCTCATTCCGGCGGGACTATTTTCTTGAGAGAAATAACGATATACGGGCTTCCTTATCTATTCAGGAGAACAAGGTGTTTTTGATTCTTTTTTCTATTTTCTTACTCTTCCTTTTCTTTTTTGAATACTTTTTCTTTTCTTGCCCCTGGGAACCAAAAAAGGGCTGGCATGTATGGGAATGACGGGATGGGATGATCTGGTTTGGATTTGGATGAGTGAATGGAATTGATGGGGGTATCGATGATTTTTTATTCCGGGAAGTGAATCGATGGGCAGTGGTTAACTTTTTCAAGGCTCACTTCACTTGTTGATTGCGTGGAAGAATTTACGCTTCTCCAACGCCTCATTTTTGTCTTTTTTAGAAAAGCAATAGGGCGATGAATATGAAGAACTTTCACGACTGTGATGCTCTCGCTCTCTAGTGACCAATATGTGAATGTAAGAGAGGCGGGAATTACTCTGTACACGCTATCTAAAGTTGTTGTACTAAAAGTCTAGTACAATTAACTTAATTGTCCTATTCTACCTAGCACAATCAGAATTGAAAAGTAACAATTCTTACAAACCATTCGTATAATTGATTTAGTTGGGTGAGATCTTTAGGATAATATCTTTATAACTTAGGGGTATATAGAGTAATACCCGCCTCTCTTACATCTACATCTACGTTTACGTATCTTTTTGTGTAAATTAGTGTAAATTTGCTGTTCCACTATCCCGGAGCTTTGCGAGAAATCATAAATGAACGTTCTCGGCCCTCTTCCTCCTTCCCTTCCCTGCTTTGCTTTGCTTTTATACCTCATTGCCTCCTGCTACCTATATATATGTAGTACGCTTATCTGCCTACGCCTCTATCTTATTTAGCGTTTGGTAGATGGAACTCGATTTAGAGCACCTTTTAATGGAATTAGTCTATTTTATCGAATAGGCTCTGGGCTTCTATAGGTCTAGGGTTCTAGGGAAATCTAGAGGGGGGAGGGGGGGGGAGTTAACTAATTAGAAAGGAGGATTTAGGGAGAGGAGGATTTTAGGGGAGTTAAAGTGGATGGTGATTGGTGGATGGTGATTGGGTTTTAGGATGTGAGATTTTCTTGGTAGGAGGGAGGGAGAGGGGTATTAGGTGGACGTAGGTGTTAGGATGTATAGGCTATGAATGGTTTAATATGGGATTATGGTGGTTGGCTTGGTAGGTAGTAAGCTGAGAGATGTTGTGGAGCTTAGATGGATGGAGTGACTTTGGACTTTAGTGGACTGTGTGGATTGTGTGGATTAGGTATGTGGTGTAAGAGTAGGATATAAGAAAAGCGGGTATTACTCTATATTCACACCAGAGTTATAAAATTATTATTTTCATAAAGACCTTATACAAGTACAACTAAGTTAATTATACGAATAGTTTACGAGTAGAATAATTACTACTTTTTATTCTTATTATACTATACTAGGTGGAATAGGAATTAAGTTACTTGTGCTAGAGTTTTATATACTTTTAATGGGTTTTGTAGCGTATAGAGTAATACTTGGATCTCGAGGTTTTTATTAGTTAGTTGGATTGGGGGGTTTGTTCTGTGTTGTGCTGTGTTGTTCGCTTATAGAGGTTTGTAGGATGGGGGTGTGGAATGTGGAGGTCTTGTTGCTGAATGCTGGTTTTGTTGTTGTTTGTTAGGTAGCTAGCTAGTTGGTTATTTTAATAGTTTGGTGTCTTTTTTTGTGTTGTGAAATTATATAGGGTGTTTCTCCTCCCTTTTTTTTTTTTGAGACTGCTTTAGTACTTTCTCGGCTATTTAGGTAGGGTGGGGGGTAGGTTAGTAGTTAGAGAGGGGAGACTAGCTGGGGGGATTTGATATTTGTTGTTTATATGTTTTTGTGGTTGTGTGTGTGTGTTTGTGTGAATATATAGGCTGGGTATCTTATATAAAGAGAAATAGTATATGAATAGTAGAATAGTAGAATCCGCTACGCTAGTCTACTTTAGTTAAGTACTACTTAGTAGGCAAGTAGTTCTTTATACGCTTAGTTATTTATTATTAGAGGAATGTTTAGATGGAAGTAATAATAGTTATAACCGTATACTTGGAAGTTGTTATAAGTCTAATACTTCGACTACGCTTATAGGAAAGTTCTATTAGTATCAAGTTTATAAGTACACCGAGAGATAAACCTACTTCGTCCTAGGCGAAATAAAATTATAAGAAAGGCGGGCATTACTCTGTACACACCTGGGTTATAATAATATTATTCTAAAGACCTTATAAAACGAAATTAATTGTACGAATAGTTTAGAGCAATTATTAATTTTTACTCTTATTATACTAGGTGAAATAAGACAATTAGGTTACTTGTGCCAGAGTTCTGACATAATAACTTTTGATAGTGTGTACAGAGCAACGCTCGCCTCTCTTATGTCTGCTAGGGTGACTAAGGTTAGTAATAACAGGGTAAAACGCCATGAAAAACTTATAATCATTTCGCCTAGGACGAAGTGACTAGCGAGAAAACCTGAACATTAAGAAACCCGGTCTCGCGGTACGGTACCTTCCGTACTATACGGTACCCGGATATTTTGATTCGGCATTTCAAGGATCCCCTTATTAGTATCTCTCAATACTTGTAGTATATATATACAAGCGAGCCACCCCTCTCTCCCTCCTATACTTCCCAAACGTCTCCTCGTTATCCGATTCTCATCATCTACGAGTATATCAAAACAACCATCCAACATGCACATCCCAAGATCAAACCTCGTCCTCGCCGCCCTCGCGATGCTATCTGGCGTTATGAATGTAGCAGCCTGTACTCTCAATTCGGACTGTCCCATAACTGTAGGCTGCGGTGAACTTGAGGGTTGGCCTGTCTGTCGGTAAGTGGGTGCATTTAAAGGAAGTGGAATATATGGATGAGGGATAATGGATACATGTTGCTAACGCGAGAGTTCTGTAGAAATGGGAATTGTGTTTGTGAATGAGAGGTGGGGTGTGGGGATGGGTTTTAGAGGGTTAGTGAGGTTAGTGAGGTAGATGAAGATGAAGTGATGTTTTTGTGTTTTTGTGTTAATGTGGAGATAGTGAGGATGGGTTTGTGGGAGGTGGTTAGAGGTTGGGGATAAGAATAGTTGGCTCTAGAGATGTAAGATTCTAATGCTGGGTCTACTACTTAGGTATCTTGTCTATAGGGAGATAAACCTAGCTAGACAGACATTTGAACTCTAAGGAACCCAGCGTTACGGTACCTTCCGTATAGTACTCAGATATTCCGAATCGATAATCCAAGGATTCCCTACTTACTATCTATGTAGTATGTATATATATACACGTATAAGTGAGCCACCCCTCTCTGTTCCTCCCACACTCCACAAACGCTCCATCGACTTTCGATTCTCCACCACCTACTATATCTCAACAGCGCATCCCCTCAACCCCCGCTATGCGAATCCCAACCCTCAACCTCCTCCTCGCCGCCCTCGCGACCCTATCTGGGGTCGTAAATGCACAAGGCGGCGTATGTAGTTCTGACCAGGATTGTGCTAACTTTGGCTGCGAGCCCGAGGGGCAGAATCGTTGCTGGTAAGCAAGCTTAAATCATACATGGTACTTTGTAACTAATAAGAGATTCTTATACAGGAATGGGAATTGTGGTTGTATAGTGTTAGGGTGATTTTGTCGTTGGTGTTTGGAACTTGCTGTTGGCTGTGCCTGAGTTACGGAAGAGATATGGGTTGATTGAGTATGGAATTTCTGATTTGAGGAACGGACTTGAGTAGATAGGATACTGATCCACAACCAACAGTCAACATTTTTATTGCCAAAGTCGAATTTTACATCAGGGTACGCTTTACTACGGAGTACTAGCAGGCCCTTTTAACCTCACTGTCGCTTCCCCTATTCTATTATAACAGCAATCGAATGATGAGTTAAATCCAAGTTCTTTCGCTACACGGTACGATTTATTCTAATCTATAGTCTCTGCCATGAATACCTAGGTACCTACCTAGGTATTCATGGCATAGGGGGTTCAATATACTCGGTAGGATTACCTTTATACATTTTTATCCTAGACGAAACACGAAAGTACGAAACCTACGAAATAAACGTAGGTTTTTACTCGAGTAGGGTGATTTGGCAGCCGTTTTTTGATATTAGTAGTAAAGCTTTTTAGCGTATAAATATTAGGATTCATAATTATAGGAGAGGTTTGGCAACCCGATATTAGTGATGATTTAGCAGCGAATAGAGTATATGGTTTATGTAATATCTTCTACTTCGGTAGAGCCGAATATTTTAATTAACGTAGTAGTAATTCGAGTTTTAGGTATAGTACTTGTCTAATAGCTTCAATCTCTTCGTCTATAAGTAGTAGAAACACAATCGCAGCGGTAGTAATAGTGAGATTTCTATTAGAAAGGGCTATGTTTAAAGAAGGATAAAAATAGATGGATTTTTATAACTTTCAGCTAGGGTGTCGTTAGCTACCTACTTACAATACTAGAGATATGTAAAGTAGGAATAGCCTTAATACTAGATTAAACTACGGGAGTCTCGATAGAATATAGACGCTTATATTGCTTATAACAACCTCGATTCGGGACTTAAAAAGTGGGATAACTGGTAGATTAACTTTTGTTAGTACTAACAAAAGTTAAGGCCTCATTTAACCTTTTTTAGTAGCAAAAAAGTAGGCACCTCCAGGTAGGTCTTCAACAACTATTTAGTACGAACCTATAGGTATACTTATAATAGTTACTAATCGCTACTAAAAAGTAGTAAAAAGTGGTTGCTAAATCACCCTAGTAGCGAAGAGGAGGAATAGGGTATAAACTTTTCGAGTACACCGAGAGATAAACCTAGCTAGAAATTTGAATTTTGGGACGCGCGGCCTAGCGTTACGGTATAGTACTAGTACTTCGTCCCAGGCGAAATAAATGTTAAAATTTACGGGCGTGCTAACCCTGTGTTCCACTGGAAAATCCCTTGTATACCCACCAAAAAATAACATTTATTATGCCTGGGACGAAGTATATTTCAAGGCGACATTCCAAGGATTCCTTACCTACTGTCCATGTAGTACTGTATATATTTACATATAAGTGAGCCACCCCTCACTCTACTTTTTCACATTCTACAAACTCTTCCTCTTCACACTCCACATACTCTTCCTCGACATTTCGAATTCTCCATCACCTATATCGAAATAGCGTAGCCAATTCCCAAAATGCGCTTCGCAACACTACAGCTCTTCCTCGCCACCCTTGCGTTGCTATCTAGGGCTGTAAACGCACAAGAATTTCAAGAGTGTGACTCTAATGACGACTGTCGTGGCTGCGGGCCAGAGGGTTTTGCTGTTTGCTCGTAAGTAATCTTTGATAATAAATTTGTATAGAAATAATACTTTGTTACTAATGAAACATTATTTCATAGGAATGGGAATTGCGGTTGTGAATGATACTCGATGTTTATCAGCAAGTCCTAGAGTACTCTACTAGGTTAGTCTAACAGAGGAAGATCTGTGGATTTTGTGTTAATGTGTCTGCTGCAGCAGGGCGGTTTTGTCGTCGGTGTTTATATGTTGTTTATAGGAGTGCCCAAGGTTTATTTCAAGATGTGGATAAAAGCTGTGCAAAGGCTGGGTTGGAGGTATCAAAATAACACAGAGGGAGATGGGAGCGATCCAAGTTATCCTACATTTCAGTGCTCAGGTCGCAAGTTATCCTAAGAAATAAAGCAGTACTCAATCCACTCTGGTTTTAAACAAAATCTGAAGCTATTTAGAGCTCATATACACAACCTAACTCGTAAGATTACTCGCTAGCAGAACAATTGATCGGCCGATATTAAGTATCTTTACCTTATTCTATCACGACTCGTTACTATCTTAACGTTTACGTCATGTAAATAAGGTTCCCAACTTTCCGTAACTAGTGTTATATAAGGTTCGTAACTTTCCGTAACTCGGCCTTACTACTCCCCCCCCCCCTAATTAGAGGTTATTTCTAACGTGAACCACTTATTTAGACGATTTTAGTAAAACAATAGTATATTTAAAGCGTAGGGTAGTAAATTATAGTAAAATATAGTAAATTAGTTTAAAAGACCCCTATTCTCGAATAATAAAAGTCTTATTTTATATAAAGTTATTTAAACATTTAATATAGATATTAATTTAATCCTTAATCTAATTACTTCTAATAGACTAAATATACCCCCCCTATAATATAACCTAGCTCCTAGAGTCCCTAGGACTCCTACTAACCGATATAAAGCCTAGGAGACTACTTATTCTAATAGAATATATATTAAGACTACCCTCGAGTTTATATACCTAAGGGACGTCTTTATAAAGTACTCCTAGCGCTATACCCTATACTAAATATACTATATAATAAAGGTACTAAATACTCTATAAAAGGCTAGGCGAGTTAGACGTCCTTTAATTATTCTATAAGTAAAGCTAGTAGAAATTAAAAGATAGCTCTTTATATACCTCTTTTACTAATATATTATATAGTAATATATCTCTAAAATAGCTCCTAAACTAGGCCTATAGTAGTATAGCTATATAGCTATATATATAGCCTTTATAAAGCTTAGTTATAGACGTTAGATTACTAAAAGAAAGGGGTAAAGGAACTATAGAATAAAAGAGCTAGGGTTACCTTTATATAGAAGAGACTTACTTAGAACTAATATAGGCTATAAAGATAGTACTTCTCGAATAAGATATAGGTAAATAATAGGGTATTTATATAAAGCTAGGTTATAGTACTTATAGAGGGTATAATAAATAAGATAATAAAGACTAGTATCTCCTAAAGTATATATAATATAAGTACTTAAAGAGACTATCTTAGATTGTTAGTATAGAGATATCTAGGATATCTAAGGGTTAAAAGAAAGGTATAATATATTTAGTTTATAATATCTTAATTACTATAGAGTAGTGTTATTCGAGTACTTATAGTACTTAAACAAGTAGGTCTAATTAGGTAATATAAATAAAAGGGGTAGAATATATTCTAATACTTATAATACTTTAAAAGAAGGGATAAAAGAAATAGTTATATATATATAAAGAAAAAGTATACTTTCTCTATTAGTCTTATTTAACTTAAGCGTTTGCCTTAATCTCGTATAGGTTCGTATTAATTAAATCCTTTAAGGTACTATTCGCCTTTAACTTCGTTATAGAATCGGCGGGATTAGTCTTACCCTCGATCTATATTAAATAGTTAATATCCTTGTTCTTAAAGGCGTTCCTTAAATATATTATATTAATTATTAGCCTTTTCTCTTTTATTATACTAAGTTTAACAAGGTAGTTATAAATCGACTTTGAATCTATATAAAGTTCGAGTAGTATTTACTTATTAAGGATTCGAGAAAGAGTAGTTTTAACGTAGATAGCTATATTATAGCCCTAGCTAATAGCGTATAGCTCCGAGGCTAGGACGCTCTAGGTAACGCGCTTATACTTTGTTAAACTCTAGTATAAAATATTAGCCTTGTTATAATAGTCTATAAGTACTAGGACCGAGCCGAGCTAGGAGGTAAAGTCTATATTATTTATAAAGGAGCTATCTATAAAGTAGACAAGTTTTAAGGATAATTAATCTAAAAGAACGTATTTAATACCTTAATCTTAGTTAAATATTTACTATTTAATACGTTTATTTAGTATATTTACGTTATTACTATTTAGCTTACTTACCTAGGTAGTAAAAGAGAGATTATAGCTAGCCTCTAGCTAGTAAACGCCCGAAATATAGGCTACTAGCGCCTAAATTACCTTATATTTGCCCGGATCCTTAGTAAGCTTTAGTTACTCTTTCGTCTTTTACTTCTACTATAGTAATATAGAGCTGTTCGAAAGTAGTATAATTATACTTCTATTAAATTCAAGCTTTTAATTAGTCGAGAGAGTTTCTTAAGGCTTCGATTTAAGTGCTGGAATCGTACTATTAAACTTTAATTCTTCTCTTATAGTAAAGTTATTGTTCGCTAGAATAAGAGAGTCGTTAGTTTATAGTCCTACTACGCCGAAGGCACCTATTATATCTAGTTCGTTTATAAAGAATAGATATTAATTGTATATTAATAGTTCTATTAAGAGATCGTTTAGGTAGTACTTTAAGTACCTAGAGTACTAATATACCCCTACTTTAGGTATACTATACTATAGCTATATTACCTCTAGTATTTTACTATTCTATTATAGTATAGGTAGGTTTATAGGTGGTCGAGTAAAGAATTATCTTATAAGTAGTTCGTTAGTTTAGATATATACTTATATAATATCTCGTTTATATAATTTAAGTCCTAGGGTCGTTATAATATAGAGTATTATCCTCTAGCTTATACGTTAAATTATAGGTAATTCGGTTATTATAAGCTCCTTCTCTTTATCCCCCTATACCTAGATAACTAGGCGCGATTTTATTCTCTCCTTTAGTATACCTTTGTCTTTTATATACCTAATAAACTTTAAATTAAAGAGAATTATATTATTTAGAACCTCTAACTTATTAATAAGATTAAAGGATTTTAGTTCTTTGAAACTTTATATTTCTTTAAGATCTTCTAAAAGGAGGGTTATTATTTTAAGGGTAAGTAAAGCCTTAAATAGTTACTCTTTCCTAGGTTGTCCCCGCCCTTGCTTCTACTAGAGTAGTAGAGATAGTCTAGGTCCTACTACTACTTTCGTAGCTATCTTATTAGAAGAGTAGTCTTTTAGTAGGGTTTTAGCTAGTTTTAATAAATTGTTTCTAGGTATTATAGGGGTTCCTAGTTAAATATTGTTTGTTTTTACCTCGGACCTTAGAATACGTTATACTTTACTAGTTCTAGCTTACTTAGCGTCTATATATTCTTAACTTCTCGCCCTAGAACTACTTCGATTAATATATTTAAGAGCCCGCCTTTTTACTAGTAAGAGGAGCTCGTTATTCTTAGGAGTAAGATCTCCTAGGGCGTCTCCTTCTTTATAGTATAGCTTAACTATAGTAGAGCGGAAGGAAGTGTTCTCGGATAGCCCTAGGAGTTTAACTATTACGTTCTCGCCGTTAAGTTTAATAAGTAGATATAGGCCTTACTAGCTATCCTTTTTACAGAAAACTTATACTAGGTAGCCTAGTAGGAGGTCTTTTAAATATAACGTAATTAGCCTATTCCTACTTCCGAGTATAGATTATACTTAGCATTAAGTATAAAGTCTTCGAACTTCCTTTATAGCGTTTTACTATATAAGTACTTTAAAAACTATATCTACCGCGGGAGGGTTATTATAAGTTATTTAAGTATACGCTCTATATACTAGAAGAGTTAGAATAAGGCTATCTAGGCTAGCTATATCGTTTATAGCTTTAAAGGCTATCTTTAGGCGAGTTTGTCTATTAATTATAGAAGCCTCTTTAGATATTATTTTATATACTTATTAAACTATATTATAGTATCTTTTAACTCTTCTAATTAAGTAGTAGGCTTTAACTAAGATAAGTCGAATATTAACGTTTATTATTTTTATAAGTATTTAAAATTCGTAGCTTACTAATTATATACCTTAATCTATAGTAATTAGATCTAGTAGACTAAGGTATATATAAATCTATTCTCTTAGTATTAGCTCTTATATTATTTTAGTAAAGATATTAGTAAGCTAATCGCTGCTTTAGTATCTTATTACTTTATTAACTAAATATCTTATAGGTTTACCTTTAATATAGAAGATATTAAAGTAGATATTAAAGTTAAATTTATAATTATTATATATTAAGAACTTAAATCTACCTAGTACCTTCTTATAGAGCTAGTATTTCTTATAATACTTTATAAGAGATTTAATTACCTTATAAGATATATCTTTATACCCGGCTCTCTTTAGGATATTATAGAGCCTATTAACTAATAGGTAGCTAAATCTTTTATATAACTAGCAGAGGTCTAGCTCTAAAAGTAGGTTTTTATAGTAATCTCCTATAAAACTCTACCCTAGGTTCTTCTAGATTCTCTACTATAGAAAGGGGTAGCTATTTAAGCGCCGGGTTAGAATACTCCCTTTTAAGCCTCCTTCGACGTTAATTATTATAATAGTCTTTATTAGGTTATTATACAAGGCTTGTAATTTATCTAGGTTATTAATATATATAATAAAAGGTATATTAATCCCTTGTAGTATTACTATAAAGGTAACGTAGCCTATAGGGGAGTTAATAGTAATAGAGCCTATATTCTCTATTAAGCCTATTCTATATTATACTTTGGTTATTCCTACCGTACTAGTGTCTAATTTAGTAGTAGGATATATAGCGGTATATATTAGGTACTAGGCGTAGCTAACTAAAGATACTCTAGTAGTACCTATATTAATTAGGAGCCCGAAAAAGTAGCTAGCTAGGTACTAAAGTAATAAAGTAGCGATATCTTTTAGCTAAGAGATCTAGAGTCCTTAAGTAACAAATATATATAAAAAGGACTCGTTTAGTAAGTAGGTTATTATTTCCTAAGTATTTTAACCTTCTAGTTTACCTAGTAATAATATAAAGGTAGTATTATCTTTAATATAATTAATAGAGTCTTTTTAAAAGTACGTCTCTTATTAATTGTTCTCTTTATTTAATATTTTATTAAAGTCTTCTAAAGATTATATTGTCTCTTTATTAAGTTTAAATTCTACTAGGAAAGTATTATACTAGCTATCCGAATTCCGACTTAGATAGTAGCTATTAAATACTCTTCTTAAGGCTACTTATTCCTCTAGTATATACTTCTAGGACCTATAGTCTAGCTTCTTATATATGTAATACTTCTTGTCCCTAGTATCCTTATAGTAATTTATAGTATTATTACTAAAACGCTATTAAGGTAAACTACGTAATCTACCCTGAAAGTTTTAGTAGAAGTAGTAGTTCGTAAATAAAGTCTTATCTTCTAATTAGTCTATAGATTCTATACTATACGCTATAAAACTTAAGGATTCTTATATATTAGATAATTCCTATAAGATTATTCTACCCTAGAGTTATTTAATAAAATTAAGTAGGAGTACTAGTAGCTTTAAGTAGATATCTTAGTATACTTATACTATATAATAACTAATTATAAGATAGTTAATATAAAAGGTATTACTATAAAGACTAGGTTTAAAGTAAGGTCGAATCTTCTCTAATTCCTTTAGGAGTAGATCGAAATACTTAAAGTATTTCTTATCTAGGTTCTATATCTTTATATATACTAGGGTTATATAGTTCTATACTACAAGACTATATATTTAGTACGCTCTATTTTCGAAGCGTTATTAAATTAAGGTATAATATTCTTCGAAAGGTTTATTCTATAGTTAAATTAAAGAGTTATAATAAGAGAGAGTAAGGCCTTTTAATATAGTAGAGAGTACTAAGGTACGTCCTTTTATTAGAAGGTTATAACTTAAGTAGTAATCTATAAAGACTACTAGTTATTCTTAGAAGTTATCCTCTATTCCCTTAAATTTTATACTATCTCTATAGATTTTACTAACGCTAGCTAATTCGTACCCGAAGTTATATAGTAGTCTAGGCTATAAAATCGCTAGTAAGTTATCTAGGATAGGAGTTAGGCTTAGAAGTAGAGTAGATAAGTTTAAACGTCTTAGGCCGAAAGGGTTTATAAACCCTTAGTTCTATTATAGTATATTAAGGTAATATAGAGTATACTATAGAGAAATAGGTATTTAATAGTTATTCTACTATTAGTTATCTTATTATTATTAGCGTAGTTATAGCGTAGGAGTCTCTTAGTATTAATGTTATTATTATACCCTTAATACTAAAGTTAAGCTATTATTTATAGGTTCTCTAGAAGCGAACGTTACTCCCGTTAGAGTAGAATCTTACTATAGAGCGATATTTTAAGCTAGGTTCGCTAGCTTTATTAGTAGAAGGTTTATAGTTAGGGTAGTAAAGGTTTATATTATACCTTCTTCGATTTATTATTATTATTCCTCTAGGTATTCCTTTATATATTAAAGGATTAATTTAACTTAGTTAGACCTATAATTTACTATCTCTCTTATAAGAGTTCTTATCTCTTAGAGTATCTATTTATACTTATATTCTTCCTCGAGGGTTTCGAGAAGCGAGTTAATACTTGTCTTAGAGTACTTCTTTCTAATTAGGTATATATAAACACTATAGCGTTAAAGTGTTTAGTAAAGTATTACTAAGTTTATTACTCGTATTATTTTAAAGCGTTTCCTATTCTAGTCCTTAAAGTCTTCCTTAAACTTGTTCTATAGTAGGTTATTAATTAATAAGCCTTCTTAGTATTCTTTCGTCTTAGTTAACACGTAATCGAGATCGTTATTATCCTTATCTTTAGGGTCTAAAAGAGGGCTTGTCTCCTTATATACTATAGGAGTAGCCTCGCTAGATAGTCCTACTATACTTAGACAAGTCTCTATTATTTTAGGTAGTATCTTAGGTATATTAAAGGTTATTTATTTAAGAGGGTTGTTTAATTAAGAAAGAAGAAGAAGAAAGGGGAAGAGAGAGTAAGGATAGTACTCCTTATTATTATTACGGTAATTAATAGAAATACCCTCTAATTTATTATAAATTACTTAAATACCCCCTACGTAATTAGATTTTAACCGAAATACCCTTTAATTTTATACCCCTCGAAATAGTCGAAAAAAAGGGGTAGTTCTATTACTATATTAGAAATAAGGGGTAGTTCTATTAGTATCGCTTAGAAAGAGGGGTATTTCTATTAGAATATAAGAGTTATAAGATTCTATTTCTTTATAGTTTACATAGTGTATTATACTAAAAAGTAGATGAATAATATAAATTAGGCTACTTATACTTACTTCCTACCTTATAGTTCACTTCTAGTAGATTTTAGGGGTAGTTAAGCCTAGTAGTTCTTACCTTTACGCTTATACTTATTATTTATAATATCCTTAATTCCTTTAATTTATTATTCCTAAGCCTCCTAAGTAATATCCTTAATTATATCCACTTATTATTCCTAGGCCTCCTAAGTAATATCCTTAATTATATTTACTTATTATTCCTAGGCCTCCTAAGTAATATCCTTAATTCTATCTACTTATTATTCCTAGGCCTCCTAAGTAATATCCTTAATTCTATCCACTTATTATTCCTAGGCCTCCTAAGTAATATCTTTAATTACGTTACCCTAGTCTTATTATTAAGCGCTCTCCTTCTTATAAAATAGGTGTTTTAAATTAGGTCGCTTTTTATAAGAGTTCTCCTCCTTATTCTTATACTAATTAGCTTGTCGTTCTTTATCTATATTACCTAGTATATATATAAGATCCTAAAGTATTAGTCCGAGTTACTTTCCTTTAAAGTTAACTTTTAGTTCCTTGTCTATATAATAATAGTAGCTATCGATAATACGCTAATTCGGGTTATACTTTACTATCTCTTCTCTACTAAATACGTTTAAAACCTTAAGAAACTCGTTAGGTTTAATATATTTAAGGTAAAGTACTCTACTACTAGTTATATTATATTATTATTACTTATACTCTTATACTAGCTTGTCCTCGTTATTAAGGTCTAAAACAATTAATAGAGTTTTATCCCGCTTATATTACTCGTTTATAAGTCTCTCTTTTTCACGTTCCTTAGTAATCTATTATTTAATCTACTATTTACTAGTCTCTAAGCTAGTATCCGTATTATTTTCGCTATCTTGTCTAGGTACGCTCTTAGTAGTATTACTAGGTTTATTAAGTTCGTTAAGTTCGTTAAGTTTATTAAGTTTATTAAGTTTACTAAGTTAATTGTCTAAAAATCCCTAAAATTTATTATTATTATTATAATTAATTTAATTGTCTAAAAACCCCTAAAACTTATTATTATTATCCTTGTAGTTATATTACAAGTTATCCTAGTCCTTCTACTTATCTACTACCTCTTATTCTAACTCTTCCTCCTCTTTAAGTAACGTTAGAACTCGTTCGTAGCAGGAACAAGCTATAGAAGCCTTTTTACGATCTATTAGGTCGCGGAGAGTAAGAGAGTTGTTAATATCTTAGATATATACCTCCTAGTCTATAAATTCGTTATTATCTAAATCTATTATATTATCTAGTAAAGTATCCTTTACTCGTTAAGCTTATTTATACGTAAATAGTACACTTATATAGGTTCGAGAGTTATAGCTAACCTTAGAGTATTAAGTACACTTATAAGTGGATAATTTATAGTTCCTTTAAATCTAAGCCTTTCGAGGTCTACCGACATAGCGCTTAATTTTAGGTAGAAGAATATTATAATCTAGTACAAGTTTGTCTATCGCTAGTATTAGCTTAAAAGTAGCTTCGTAAGTAGCTCTATAGGTTATAATTAAATATTCGCGATAAAAAAACTAAATAGGATTAATTACTAGGTCTTTATAATAAGTAATAGTATACGAGTAAGGTAACTAATAATCTTAAAAGGTAAGGTAAGAATAGGTGCGATTTATAAGGTTAACTTAATAGCGGTGTTTTATAGGCGTATCTACTTAAAAGACGTCTTTACCGTAAGGTATAACTTTACACTTTTAAGCGTAGGCTAACCGTTCGTTGTATAGCTTCTATAGCTTATTTATAAGTTTAGTATTTTTAGCGATTAAGGTATAACGTTAATAGAACTTTTATAGTACCTAGGTTTATATTACGTTAAGTATTTATAGGGGTTGTTTATTACGAAAGAGACTCTATATTAAATTAACACTTTCTACTATATTTAAAGTATTATAGCTAAAACGTACTAGGTTCTTTTTAATAACTATATACTTTAAATATATATCTAGTAAAATAGTATTAATATATTTAGCTAGAGTTTCTTTCCTATAGTACTTCTTTTTCTCCTCTTTAATCTTTATAAATATATTATCCTGAGTCTCCTTATCTCTTACTCTATAAAGTACCTACTAAAGCTTCTATACTCCCTAGCTATATCGAAAGGAGATATTATCTATAATATATTAATAATATATAAGAGCGTAAGCTAATAGAAAGGCTTACGGAAGCTCTTTTCGAAGACCTTTTTAATAATTACTAATTAGTACTTATTTCTTATTCTTAGGTTATAATTAGTAGAGTATTAGAAAGGCTAGTCGTATATATCGGAAATACTACCTCTAATACTCCTTGTTCTTAGTAGATATAATAGCCTAGTAAATTAGTAGTACTTTGTCGTTTACGTTAATTATAATAGTTATTATAAGAACTATCTTATATTTCGACTAAGTATATATACTATTAATTATAAGGAAGTAGCGAAGGTATTAGATAGATTTATAAAATAGTCCTAGTATAATAAATACTCCTTTAAAGGTTCCTTTAGGAACGTTGTTATTAGACCTATCTATAATTTAAAAGAAGAGATAGTAGTTAGGATTAGACTTTTAGAGTTTATTAATATAACTTAGAAAGAGCTTAAACGCTTCTAGCTTATCTTTTATACTCTCCTTACGTTACTTTTTAATTACTCGATATACCTAGCGTAATAGAATAGTATATCTTTATTTATATAATATCTTATTATTTACTAAGGTATTACTTTTAATATTAGGGTCTTGTTTAATAGCTTTACTATAATTACAGAGGATATACTTAACGCTATTCTTACTACGGTTTATAATATATATATTAAGTAGATAAGTATAAGGTATATATATGGTAAGAATAGTATGTACCTACTTTTTTAATAGGTTAACTTATAAGTAGAATTCGTAATTCGAGTCCTTATTCTTATAATTAAGTACAAAGTACCTTTTATCTAATTTAAGAATGTTAAAGGACAAGTTCTTATTAAGTAGAGTAAACTTTATAGCCTCCTTTACGTTATAAATACTAGACTACTCCTTACTAACTCTTAAGTCTTCTTATATATCGTTAAAGGCGCTAGTAGTACTAGCGTCTTCTTACTACGCTAGCTGTTTCTTGAGATTACGCCGTAGTACTAGATTGTCCTCGCAAAGCCTCTTTAGATACTAGCTAGCTAGTATAGTAGTAGGAGTAGTAGTAGGAGTAGTAGTAGAGATAGTAGTAGAGAGGAGTTATTATTATATAAGGAAAACTATATTAGCGCTATAGTACTATAGCTTTAATTCACTAGAAAATAGGTATAGTACTATATAAAAAGAAGTGAATATTAACTAATAGAACTACCCTACTTTCTAAGCAATAGTAATAGAACTACCCCTTTTTTTCGACTATTTCGAGGGGTATAAAATTAGAGGGTATTTCGGTTAAAATCTAATTACATAGGGGGTATTTTAGTGATTTATAATAAATTAGGGGGTATTCCGGTCAATTACCGTTATTATTATCTCTAGTACTCTTCCTTATTATTATCTTCTATTCTATAGTAGTAGCCGAGACGCTTTCCTAGTATTAATATAGCCTTATATAGGTCCGATAGTACTACGTACTATATTTCTATACCTTAGTAAACTAGTAATAATTTTCGATATTCTATTTAGTATAGTTATAAATAAGCGTTTCTAAAACAAAAGAAGTAAAATAAGTAATAGTAGAGGTTATTATATAATACGGTTATATATATATACCGACTTCCGGTTAGTGTTTAGTATCTCCCGTCCTTTCCTCTCCTGGCTACTCGGAAAGGAGCAGGAGAGCCAGGCCTTTAGCCTGGCAAAGGAGAGGAGAGCCGAGAACTTAACTAAATAGGATAGGAGTAGGAGAGGCAAGGTTCGGGAGAGGAGTAGAAAGGAAAGGCTAAAATAAGGTTAAAAAAGTAAGGCTATTCGTATATCTATAATCTACTAAAATCTACTAAAATCTTATATATCTAATAATATCTCCTTAGGAGTAGTCTAATTACTCCTGCCTTTCTATATACCTACTATTTACCTATCTAATATTATCTATATTTATAAATACTATGTTACTTTGATTATATTAGGTTATAGACAATTCCTTTAACCTATAATTAATAGCTTACTTTACGAGAATACTTATTTATAATTACTTAATATAGTAGGTATTATAAGTATATCTAGGGCTAATCTAGTAAGACGTTAAGTTAATAGAGACTTTAATTAATAGATTTAAAATTAAGCGAGAGTTTTATCTATAATCCTATAAGGTCTCTAGCTAATCTAGGATTTAAGCTTGTTAGTAGTATCTATATAATCGGCGTAAATAATCGATATATTATTATCCTAATTAAATACGTCTAGTAAACAAGGCCTCTTTGTACCTACGGAATTTATATTACTAGTATTAATTAGCAGGTACTTATATTCGTTGTTCTAAAGTCTAAATAAGGCTTTCTTTCTACTATCTAACTAGCTCCCTAAGGTACTTAAATCCTCTTATAAATACGTGTCTTTTTAGGTATACTTAAAGTACTTTTAGCCGTAGTACGATATTATAACAACCGCGGTATATAAGGTAGGGGTATCGTTAACCTTTACAAAGTACTTGTCGAGTTTTAACTAACTATTAACTATATAGGTCTATAAATATTCGAGTTGTTTATCCTAGAATATCTTATCTACTAAACAATTTCGTAGGTTATTATAACGTTTATAGAAGTATACTAGAAGCTTATTAAGAGTTTGTAGATAATTAGAAAGAGTTCCTCGGTCGCTACTAATTAAGGTTCCTTTAGCGTGTTTTATATAGTTATAAAAAGGCTTTAATATTAAGAGAACTTTAGTAAGAGTATTCTAATCCTCTAGTAAGAGAATATCCTATTAAATTAGATACTTTATCTTAGCGTTAGTATAGTTCCTTTTATTACTACCTTATCTATAGCTTATATAGCTATTTTAGAAGTAAAATTAATTAATTCGAGCGTAAAGTTTAAGGGCTCTTTTAATTATAGAATATAAGGAATTCTACCGAGTTATATTATCTTATATAAGAGAAAGGTAATTAAACTCTCCTTAATTAAATCTATCTTCCTCTACCGACTTTATCCTCTTAAATTATATACAGTATTAAGGCGTATAAGAGATAAAAGTAATAATATTATAGAGTCTACTAATAGGTCTTTACTAGCGCTAGAGTTAGAGCTCTTTTATAAGCTTAGATATTAGCTTAACTTCTACTATCTCCTTCTTAAATATATTAGGATTAGTACTAAAAAGGAAGGCTTTACTAGCTAGGTTAATAATATAACCAAGGTACTATAATTAACGTCCTTCTTATTATTCGGGTATAAGCTTTAGAAAGAATTTAGTAGTAATAATTTAAAGATAGGTATTATTATTTAGTATATTATCTATAATAAAAAATCTAAGATAATACTATAATTCGTAATCCTTAATAATATTAATAATTATTTCGGCTTAATTCTCCCTAGTATAAGAGCCTTAGAGTTGTCGAATTATAATAAGGAGCTAGTATTATAAAGGTATAAATTAGTATATAGTCTTAGTAAGGCCGAAGTAACTATTCGGAGTAACCTCGGCTAGGGTAGAAACTATTCGAAACTCTTACCTAGAATATTATAAGTAATAATTAATATATTTATAATGTTTTTAATTCTTAAGAAAGCCCTAAGTAAGGCCTTTCTAAAGAATTAAAAACATTATAAGTATATAGTAGATAATTAAAGTTATAGTATTATAAAGTTTATATATAATCGGGTCTTAGTAGGAGTTTAAGGCTTAACTTACTAACTAATTAGTACTACTTTCGTTAATAAAATACGTAATAATACCTATTAACGCTAGGTGATTCGGCAACGACTATAAGTTAAAAGATAGGCTAATCTTACTCTTTGTACTTAATAGGCGCTTCCTAACCTTCTCCTTCTTTTACTAAAAGGCTTTAATAATCTAGTATCGAATAGTTTTACTATACCTAGGGATTAGTTTCTTAGTACTCGGTAATACTATCTAAAGGAACTTAATAAAAAGGTTATTAATTACGAGTAATAGCGCTAGCTAGTATATTATAATCTAGGCTATAAGAACTACTTAAAAAGGACCTTGTTAAACTACTATAATAAGGTTCGAATACCCCTCTCTTTCCGCGCGAAGGGAGGTCTCTTATATAGTATTACTACTTTAATTAGTAGTATTAGAGTCTTGAATTAATTAAAAGAGAGAGGAATTCAAAGTCTTCCTACTAGTCTTCGATATACTATACTCCTTTAATAAGTGTTATTCTTTATTTATAGCGTTATCGGTAGAGCCCTAGACGTTCTTGTAATAGTTATACTTCTAAAAGAGTCGATTCCTATTTAGCTTACCGTTCTAGCTTTTTACTAAGAGTTTTAGTAAGGAATACCTAAAGATAGAAAAGCTTAGGAAACTAAACTTACTATCCGATATATAGAGAAGCTTAATACCCTACTACTAGTACTAGGCTATCTTTCTCGAACCCTTTAGTACAAACAACTTCTAAACTATATATTAATACTTACTAATTATAACCTTTAAATCCTATAGAATTAAGTTAATTATTAAGGTATATTTAATATTAGATTTAGCTTTAAGTAATTAATTAAGAGTTATAGGTCTATAGGTAAAGTTATTATTAGTTAGAGTATTACTAGTATATAAGGAAGTTAAGGAGGAAGATATTAAAATAGCGTTATCTTTAGGACTAGGCAGATTATTAATTACTAGGTCTTCTTTATATAATCGCTATATATTAAAGGGTATTAGGGATAGCCTTAATTCTAGACTATTATTATTTACTAGACAAGGTATAGGCGTTACTAAGGGAGCTCTACTTTATAGGAAACAATTAATACCTAGGAAGGTTCTATTATCAGGGCCTAGTATATTAATAAAAGGTTATTTAATAGATTTAAAGGTAGGTTATTTAATAGATTTAAAGGTAGAATATTTAGTAGATTTAAAGGTAGAATATTTAGTAGATTTAAAGGTAGAATTAAGTAAGCTACTATAAAGAATCTATACTAAAATCCTAGAAAGACTATACGCTAATAGGTACTAAGTTTTTAGTAGGGGTATAGGCGAGATTTAGGTTACTTCTAAAGCAGTACTAAGACCTTATTTCTACTATATATTAGACCGGGCCTTTTAGACCTACTAAAACCTATAATACCTAGTCTTAGGACTACTCCTGTCCTTTCCTATCCAGTACCCTAGCGAGGATAAGAAGTATTAATTAGTCCGGAAAGGAATAGATAGGAGAGCTTTCTAAACATAACGGATAGGCCTTAGAAAGGAGTATAGATAGGAAAGGACGGGAGTAGAACGGACGGGAGATACTAAACACTACTTCCGGTAGTATAATAAGCTCCTACCTCCTCTCTCTCTTATAGGACTTCTAATTTAGCTATTCTATATTAATTATTAATTAAGTAAGGTAGAACTAATATATATCCTTCTAAAATATAAAGATTATTAATCCTTAAACATTAAGTAGCTACTCCTTAGTATTATAATTTACCTAGGGCAGGTAAATAGAAGGAGTATTATAGCGAAAACTCCTAGGTAGTAAGAACGTTTATAAAAGTAGTACTATAGCTTATTTATCGAATATCTTTATTAGATTTAAGAGATAAATTCTTCTATTATATAGGATTAATAAATTAGTTATTCCTAACTAGTAGAAAAATTATAGCGTTTACTATAGTTCTTTTAATAGTAGTTTTAAGGGTATTTCGTATACCGCTCTCCTAAGTCCTAAACTCGAGGTACTTACTTTTAGTAGTTATCGAATTAGTTTATATTCTACCTAAGTAGTAAGATATATCTTTAATCTATTGTTTTACGAGTATTATTTATATTATTTTATATACTTATCTAGGTAAGGGTATATACTCTCTATACGAGCTTTTATATAGCGTTAATACTATATAACTTTTCGCCTTTATAGTTTTAATTATAAGATCTTTCTATAATAGTTACTTAGTATACTAAATAGTCTAATAAAAGAGTCTAGTGTATTATACTAGGAGTATACTCGTTAAGGGCTTAATAGTAGTAATTACTAGAATAGAGTAACTATATAGTAAGTAAATATAATATATCTCTAATCTATACGTATACTAATTAGTATTAGTATAGAGATATCTAGGATATCTAAGGGTTAAAAAAAAGGTATAATATATTCAGTTTATAATATCTTAATTACTATAGAGTAGTATTATTCGAGTACTTGTAGTACTCGAACAAGTAGGTCTAATTAGGTAATATAAACAAAAGGGGTAGAATATATCCTAATATAGATATTCTATAAGGTAATATAAAGGAGTTATAAAGGTTCTAGAACCTTTAAAACGAAGGAGTAGGGTTCTATAAACTCTATAAAGTATAATTATTAGGGATAAAATAGGAGACTATTAGAATAAGCTATAAAAGTAGACTAAAGTATATAGAGCTAGCTAGGGGGTAAGTAGAGCTCTAATATAGGGCTACCTATAGGTATAGAAGTGTCCCGAATAGGACTAGCGTGTCTAGAAAAGGACTAGCGTCTTCTATAGAATATACTAGTAATATATAGTAGAGCTAGAAGTACTTATAAGTACTTATATTATAATAATAATAGTATAATCCTAGCTTAAATAGAGCTCTAGTTTCGCTAGTTAAAAGCTATAAGAGGTATATAATTAGTTTAATAGTAAAATAATACTTTATACTATTACTTCTTTAAAACTAAGAATAATTTATATTAAAGGAATTTATTTACTATTAAATAACTAGTTTAATTCTCTAACCTTAATATAATTAAGTATATATAGTTCTAGATATAGTATTATATAATCTAGTTAAAAATCCTAGAGTTATAATATAGATTTATTCCTTGTTTCTCGAATCCTAAGATTAAGTATTATATATAAAAGAAGTACTTTTAGCCCTTTTATAACGCTTCGAAAATCCCTCTAAAGTACTTATATATAATTATATAAAAGGCTTAGAATATTATACTAAATAATTATATTAAGTAGACTTAGGCGCTAATATAATATTATTAAAAGAATCGCGATATATATCGCGATATATTACTAATATATTATTCGATAATATAATAATCGCTAGATTAAAAAGGTTAATTATTAATATTATATCGCGTTTTATACCTAAAATTAGTATATTTTAGGGTAGTTTTAGGGGTAATTTTAGGGTAAACTTAGTTATATTTTAAGTAAAAGTATAATTTTTATATAATATAAATAATAATAAAAGATATCTAAATAAAGAAATAATAACTCTATTCTAAGCTAGCGCTTAATTATACTACCTTCCTTATTAATTTCCATATTAATTTCGTTATTACTATTATATATAATACTCTAACTCTATAAGAGGCTAGGCGTTAAATTAAGTAGTAGTATTTTTAGTTAATTTAAGAGCGTTATATAATAATAATAGTAATAATAGTAGTAGTAGTATTATTAGTTAAAGTCGAAGGAGCGATATAAAATAAGGTATTCTAATTAGTCCGAGTATAGATTTATAGTTTTTCTATGTTATATACGCTAATAATCGATATTTTATCGGTTATTATTTAAATTCGATATATTATTATTAATATATTTATAATATAATAATCGCCGGAGACCTCTCTAATATTATATTAATAATATTATACCTAAGTCTAATATTAAGGAACTAACTAATTCTTAGTAGTAGTACTACTAGGCTATTATTAATACTAATAAAGAACCTACTAGATACTAAATAATATAATTAGTAAAAGACTAAAATACTTTCTAATTATTTATTAATAATAAAACTATTTTCTAATTAATATTTTTATAATTAAACTACTTCTAATATATTTACTTACTACTTTACTTATAAATTTACTAGTAAAGTAATATTTAACTTATTAAAAGTAGTTCTATTATAAGAAAAGATTACCTAGTTAAACTAGGGTTTTTATTTTATTATAGAATTTTATAAATAAAGTACTTAAAAATAATAAATAAAGTAAATTAGTTAACTACTTTCTATTTCCTAGTCTCTTATAACTTTATAAGCTAGTTCTTATTAATTTTAGTAGTATTTAAGCGTAGTACTCTTTATATTTATATAGTTTATTAGCTTTAATTCGCTTAAATTCTTAATTACTTACTTCTAAGTTTTAACTATATTATTCTAGTCTTCTTATTATTAAGTACTTTCCTTATAAAATAAGTGTTTTAAATTCGGTTATTTTTTATAAAAGTACTCTTTCTTTTTCTTATACTAATTTACTTATTATTCTCGTTTATATTATCTAGTATACTTATAAGATTCTAAATAGTTAGTTTAAGTTACTTTTCTTTAGTTTTTATAATAAAACTTTCTCTAATAACTTAAATATTACTTTACTAGTAATTTTACTAGTAATTTTACTAGTAATTTTACTAGTAAACTAGTAAGAGAGTATATAAAGAGTAGTTCTATTATAAAAATATTAATTAGAAAGTAATTTTATTATTAATAAATAATTAGAGAGTATTTTAGTCTTTTACTATAATATAATAGTATATTCTTACTTATTTATCTTTATAATATATATAAAAGTCTCTTACTACTATTTAAAAAGTTTATTTAAACTTATCTTAGTACTTAGTTACTAGGTTATATAACTAATTTTCCCTTTAGTTCCCTACCTTTAAACTAACCTTATACTACCTCTATACCCCCTAGCTAATTATAGCCTACCTTTTAAAATAACTATTTAGTATTTAAGGAAAAATAGTAATTATTTAAATAATAAAAGTACTAATATAAACCTCTTATTTTTATATAATAGTTTATATTTATTATAATATCTATTATTATTATAATAAACTAAAGTTAAAGCTCTTTAATTACTATTTTATAAAAGGTATATTATATATTAATAGCTTATAAGTAATCTAATTAAAAATCCTAGAGTTATAATATAGATTTATTTCTTATTCCTTAAATCCCTAAAGAGACTCTTATACTAAGATTAGCTTATAAGCTATATTATAAAATAGTCTTAGCTAGTCGAGACTTCTATACTTCTATTTCTACTATTTAATCTACTATCTTAGTTACCTAGGTAGATACCTAGTATTCTAGTAGCTTTTACTCGGTTAAAGTTATCTTATAAAGACTCCCTTACCCCCTTAGCTAGCTTCTCTCTATATTCTAGCTTATTTATTCTATATTATACCCTTTATTTTCTAATATTTAGTAGTAATACTAGGATTTAAGCTTATTTTATTTTATTTTTAATAAAATCTAGTTAATTACCTAGCTCTAAATAAAAAGGTACTAGGAACCTCCCTTAATATCTTAATACTCTTACTTAGTTATATATTAGACTCTCTTTTAGATTATCTTTAGGTTAAACTCCTAAATACTAATAGCGCCGAAGTATAAGAATTATACCCCCTTTTATATCCGCTAAACTACCGCTTATTACTACTTTTTTACCCGGTTTAAATAAACCTATTAACTACTTTCGAAGGACTATTAGATAACTATTCTCCTTTAATATAAAACCTATTAATTCTTAAGAGCCTATTTTAGTATTACTAATAGATAGTTAATAAATAGTAATTAACTAGACTAATAGCTTATTAGTAGTTTAGTTATTAAATTATAAGTAAACTATTAGTTAATAGTAGTTTAGTTATAGAATTATATATAAACCGGTTATTTAATAGCTCTTTAATAGTTTTAGCTTAGTTATTAAACACGTAATATATTTAATAGTAATCTAATATTCTAAGGAATATATATATACTATTTATATTATTTAACTACTCTTATTAATATATTTCTAGATATATTTTATTAATACTTAATAAATAATAATACTAGGAAGACTTTAAAAACATTAAAAAAAAAACATAAATTTTAGAAAGTTCTTGAAAACTCCTAGAAAGCTGTCCTAATACTCTATACTAAGGTACTAGCTAAATTATAAAGTTGTAGTAATACCTAATAATAGTATTACTATCGATAGTCGTAGGAGCTTACCGCTAGTTAAGCCTATAACCCCTTGAGTACTTTAAACTATAAACGTTAAACTAACTAATATAGGAGAGCCTAGTAGAAAGGGAATAAAGGGAGTAATTAAGAAAGATACTATTAAGGAGAGCCTAATATAAACTGTCTAATTCTTAGTAGCTAAGAATAGGGATATTAAGGAGATAATTAGGGCTACTATAAAAGTAAGTAGATATAGAGTATTAAAGGAAGAGAGAGATAAATAACTAATAAGGAATTAGATTAAAGAGGATATAAAGGAGATTCTAGACTAGTAACTAGAGTATAGACAGATAGCCTAAGGAGGGGGGGGAGGCCCCCCCCCTTAGCTAATATTATAGGTAAATATTATACGAAATACTAAACTACTAAAGAGTATATAAGAGTATATACTCCTAACTAGATAGTTTTATAAGCTTACTATATAAGGTAGCTCTATAAGTAAGAACCTATAGAGTAGAATAATAATAGAAATCGTAGTAGCTATAAACTTTAGGAATACTATAGTAGGGAAGGGTATAGTAGTAATAGCTACAAGGGTTCTATTCTTAAGGGATATAATAGTAAGATTTAAGAGTAATAGATAGACTAAATTTATAAGGGATACTACCTAGGTAAAGAATATGTTTAGGAATAGGGCTAAGGTAGCCTATAGAATAATAGTAGTATTAGTAAAACGCTTCTCTCTAGATATACTTTATAATAATAAACTAGTAAGGATACTAGACTAGATAAGCTATAAGTTATAAGTTAAAATACTTAAGGTAATAAGAATAAGAGTCTAAGGCCTAAATAGAAGAACTTAAATAAATATAAACCTTATCCTTAAAGTAGCTATAGTCGAAGAGGCGAGGACCCTTTATAAGAGAGGCCTATTTTAAAAGAACTAATACTTCCCTTATAAGAGATATACGTTAGAAGTTAACACAATATAGTACTATAGGTACTAGAGATAGGGCTATAACTCTAGATACTATAAAAAGGAAGTAAAGTATATACTTTATACCTATATAGTATATATAAGTAAAGAAGAATACCTAGTTAAGAAATAAAGTATAGACCTAAAGTATATAAACTATAGTAGGCGTTACCCCTCCTTTACTATAAGGGACTACCTAGTAGCTTAGGAGTAGGTAAAGCTTACTAAGGTAAGATACCTAGATAGAGCTATTACTTTTACTTCGGACTATAATAACTATAGAGACGTAGTAGCTATATATACTAGGGGCCTATAGGAAGGACCTTAATAGTAAACTAGCGAGCCCTTTAAACTAAGGAAACGTAAGAGATCTAGTTCTACTAACCTAGTTAGGCGACTAATCCTCTTATATAGGGTAGGCTTAAGAAACAGATAAGGTATCTTAGGATTCCTATAAACCCCTAACATAGAGATATTAGGAACTAGTAAGGATAATATCCCTAGGTCTACCCTATAATAGTATAGCTAATCTACTAGAATATATGTAAGAGCTTAAAAGCTTATATAGAAGCCTTTAATATAGAGGCTAATATTCTCTTTATATAAGAACTACTATAGAATAACTTAATAGACTTACTAAGGTACTCCTCTAGATTATAATATTACCTTATCTAGGAAGCGGGTAGGGCTCTACTTCTTATCTATAAATAGTACCTTATACCTATATAGTTATATAAGGCTAGCTAAAACTAGGCCCTTGTTAGGTTTAGTATAGAGTAAATAGCTACTATAATATATTTTATATACTACCTACTAAGTAAAACCTTACTTATTACTAAGATTATAGAAAGGGGAAGACCCTAGAAACAGGTCCTTTTTATAGGCGACTTTAATACTTATAGCCTAGAGTAGGATAGATACTACTAGACTAACCTAGCGTTAGAATATATATTATAGCTAATAGTAGAATAGGATCTTAACCTAATTACTCCCTTTAGTAAGGTAATAAGACTAGGGGATAAGGGTTAGAGGGACTCTACTATAGATCTAGCTATTTACTTAAGGACCTTTATAACCTAGAGATAAAGTAAGAGCCTACTATACTTAGACTATAGGAGTTAGCTTATTAAACTTAACCTTAAAACCCCCCCCCTAGTTAAACCTACTCTAGGGTTTAGCTAGAAGCTAATAGATAAGATTAGAGTTACTACTAAGATAGAGTTAATAATAATATTAGTAATTAGAATAGTTAAGAAGCTAGAGGTAGTAGTTAACTACCTTATACTAAAACTCTAGGAGATAGCTAGGCTTTCTACCCCTCTTAAGAAACTAAATAATAGGAGAGTATTATAATAGTAGGATAAAGAAGTAAAGAGAGCCTTATCTAATATAAAAGCCTAAAATAGGCTCTAGAAGTATCTTAGGACTAAGAGTACTAATACCTAGAGATAAGAATCTCTAGCTAAACTTAAGAGACTTACTTAATAGGCTTAGACTAAGAGCTAGAGGGGAGTACTATAAGAGGCCTCCTATAATAATCGCTAGCTTTAGAAACTAGAAAAATAGGTAAGACTATAAGACTACCTTTAATAAGAGGCTCTAGCCCTCTCTAGACTAGTCTTAATAGATAAGAGTATAATAGGTAATACCTATACCTTAAAGGCTAGAATTCTCTTAGAAAAATTCTTTCTAGAGTCCTTAGTAGACTACTCTAGTATACCTAATTAGTAATTTAAAGAGGATAGCTTCCTAGCCTAATACTATCTTATATAGGAGATATCTAAAGTAAATATAGCTATAGCTATAAGGTTAGTACTATAGAAGGCCTAAGGCTTTAATATACTTGTAAATAGATTCCTTTAAGAATATAACAAGCTACTCCGACTTACTCTTACTACTATTATAAAGGCTAGCTTCTTTCTCTAGTACTTCCCGACCTAGTTTAAGAGAGTAAAGGTAATAGTACTTTAGAAGCCTAAGAAAATAAGAGAAGAAAAATCTAAGGCTAGGGCCTATAAGCTAATTATACTACTCTCTACTATAGGGAAGGTAATCGAGAAAGTTCTTATAAACTACCTTATATACCTAGCTAAGGTAGAGGGTATACTACCTAATATATAAATAAGTAATAGATCTAGCTAAAATACTAAAATAGTAATTAGAATAGTTACCTAGGGTATCTATATAGTATAGTAGAATAAGTACTATATGTTACTAGCCTAGCTAGATATAGCTAGAGCGTATAATAGAGTAGACTATAAGTAGCTCCTTTATATACTTTAAGAAAAGGGAATCCTAAGATAGGTAGTTATCTAGGTAAGAAGCTACTTAGCTAATAGAAAGGTAATACTATACTTTAATAGTAAATATATAATAGAATAATATCTCTAATAAGGGGTCCCCTAGGGCTTAATCCTCTCTCCTATTCTATTTATTCTCTTTACCTTAACCCTATATAATAACCTCTAGAGAGTAAAAGGACTAGTAATAGTTAGATTCTTAGATAATATAAACCTATTAGCTATCTTAACTAGTATAGAGAATAATATAAGAATATTTAAGGAAAGATAGAAGATCTATTAGGAGTAGGCTAGTAAGAGAGATATAGCCTTTAGACTAGAGAAAAGTAAACTAATCTATTTTATAAGGATAAGAAGGGCTTACTTAGAAATAGTCTAGTTTAGATCGGCTACCCTAGCCTCTAAAGAGAGTACTAGATTCCTTAAAGTATAGCTTAATAGAAAACTAAACTAGAAGGCCTATAGAGAAGTTGTTTATAAGAAACTAACTACCTAGATATTTGCCCTTACTAGACTTTTAGTAAAGATATAANTTAATAGGTCTTACTAGGTATATATAGTAGTTATATATAGTATAATAGTATATAGAGTATTAGTATAGTACTACTAAACTAGGAGAGATAGAAAGACTAAGGGTATAATAAGGACCCTTTCGCCTTACTAGAATAAATACCTTTAAGTTATTATAGGAGCCTATAGGGTAATAGCTATTAGAGATCTCGAGGTCGAAGGAGACTATACCCCTATTAACCTATACCTAAATAGTAGGGTTACTAAATTCGAGAAAGTATACTAGAACCTCCTAGTAGGTAAGGTTATTAGGGATATATATAAGAAGATCTAGAGGAGGCTTCTTAGAGGAAGGAGAGGGAGACTAGTACTAGTATAACTACTAATACTCTAGTTAGCCGAAGTAAGAGATAGTTAGCTTAGAGATTAGCTTAAGAGAGGGGAGGCGTCTATTAATAAGAAGGAGGTAGTTATATAGGACTAGGCTATAAGGATCTAGGCTAGCTATTAATAGATAAGAGAACTCTACCCTAGAAGGTAACTAGAAACTATAGATAATATTAATATCCTTAATAGTAACTAGTAACCCTAGAAACTATATAGGAACCTCTTAAAAGTAAAAAGCTCCCTACTAATCTAGGTAAGGATAGGAAAGATAGGCCTTAGAGAGTTCTTATTTAATAGAAGAGTCTTAGACTAACTTACTCTATATTATAGGTATAGCCTTAGAACTAAGAATATTAGTTACCTTATACTCTACTACCTTAAGCTATATAATAACTATACTAGGCTCTAGAGAGACCTAGATAGATAGAAGGCTACTAGCCTTAAGGATATTAGAGGCGTCCTATATAATAAGGGAAAGGCTCTAGTAATAATTACTTAGCTACTCTTACTTAACTATCTTAGTAAGTATTAACTAGCTCTTAAGCTTAAGGGAGAAAGGAGAGAGGATTAATAAGTAAAAGGGTTATTAGATATATTAAGTAAGTAGAGGGTACTATAAGGGAGGCTATACCCTAGGAAAAGGTAGTACTATCTCTAATAGAGGTCTTTATAATACTAGGCTCTAATTATTATTTATTTATTTCTTTCTTTCTTTATTCCTACGCTTTATTAGTTAAGCTTTAACTATTATTTAAGAATTTATTCTTAGCTACTAAGTAAGTAAATAAGCTCTATACCTAGTATATAACAGCTACTAAATAGAAAAAGATAGGTAAGACCTATAGAGCTAGTTAGTAATAGCTAGAGTTTAGATTAGTAGAAGTTCTATATACCCTTAGGGTAGGCTATACGCCTAGCGGCGTAAGACAAATAATAATAATAATACTAGTAGTACTTTAGTTTTATAGTATATATTAAAGTAGGTAGGTTATATATCTATAGAATATATAGATAATATAATATTTTATATCTAGTTAGGTATATACTAAGTTTTTATATAAATAGCTTCTTTTTTAATTTATAATTTCTTAAAACTTATAGTTAAAAGTAGTTACTATTAATTAACCGGTAGTTAACTAATAGTTACTATTATTCTATTAGTTAACTACTTTACTATTAGTTAACTACTATTTATAATAGTTTAGTTTAGTTATAGTCTTTCCCTTAGTAGTTTAGTTTAGTTTTATTATAAAATTATTAGTTAACTATCTATTAGTAATACTAGCCTATTTAGCTCGCTATAATTCCGAATATAATATTCGAAAGCGTACTCTAGTATTTATAAAACCTACGAAAACTCTATTCGCTTATTAAATATAACTTTAAATTAACTATAATCTAAATACTATTTAGATTAAATTATCTTTTCCTATACTCGTATATATAAAGCCTAGTAAGTTTAGACGTATATTATAGAGTCTTATAGAAGTTATTCTAGTAGTATAAAGAAGTAGTAAATATACTAGATATAGCTAAACTACTATAGTTTTAGCGTTCTTATTATACGTATAACGTCTTTGAATAATAGATTTTATAATTAATATATAGATATATAATTATATATAAAAAGTAGTAGATAAAGTAGTAGTGTTTACGCTAGGTAAAATAAGCGACAGTATTTGGAATCTCCCCTCCTCTCCTCTCCTGACTACTAGGAAAGGAGAAGGAGAACCATATCTTTGGCTAGGAGAAGGAGAGGAGAATAGGTTACTTGTCTAGAGAGGAGTAGATAAGGAGAGGTGGTATTTAAGAGAGGAGTAGATAGGAGAGGCTAAAATAAGGTAGAAAAATAAGGCTATTCGCAGGTACGCCAAGTTCGCAAGTACGCCAAGTTCGAAAGTACGTCTGTTCGCCAGGTTCGTTAAAGTAGAATACGCTAGGTTCGTTAAAGTACGCTAGTACGCCAGGTTCGTCGAAGTACGCCAGGCACGCGGTAGATAAAATAAGCGGGACTTTTTTACCTATGTGTTTTTATAACACCTTCATTTAGTACGCTATGAAAATAGGTGTGATTTTAATAAATTAGTAATGTTAACGTACTAATAAAGGAGTCCCGCTTATTTTGTCTACCGCGTAGCCAGGTTCGTCAAAGTACGGAGTATATCCCGAGAATTGCCCTTGCTATAGATCAAGGACGTGTATTCCTTCTACCTCCAGGGCTGTTTTACTACTAACCACTCACGTGCTACTAGTACCTACTATAACCTATAATACCAAGTCTTAGGAGTACTCCTGCCCTCTCCTATCCGGTGCCCTGGAGAGGATAAGGAGTACTAATTAGTCCGGATAGGAGTAGATAGGAGAGCGCTCTAATTTGTACGGATAGGAACGGAGAATCCGTAGGATAGGAGTGGCGGGGAGAGGTTCGGAGGGGAGATTCCAAACACTAATAAGCGAGTTATAGATTTAGGTATTATAATATAGCTTTTTCCTATACGGTAGATTTATATAGGACATTACGTATAAAGCTAGATTACTATATTCGGAGTACTATTTTCCGTTTATACTATAAACGAGCTAAACGTTTTATAGACTTAATACGAGGGGTGACTCGTATAGAGTACTAAACTCCCATTTTGTATGGTAGACCCTGAATCTGTATTTGGAATCACGCCGAGTCAAACAGGCCCTAAACCTTCTCTACAGTACCCATGTTTCGGTTTGATCCCTTTGTTGGGCCTTTCAGCCAAAATCCGACTTCCTTCTGTACTTGCGAACAGCCTTAACTTGCACTCTTGCGAGCCAGCAGATACCCTACAAAACAGCCCCTTTTGCCTCGCTTACTATACGCGGCCACGTACCCTTAGATGACCTAAAAGTTATTCTTATCGCATTCTAACTTAAAGCAGCTATCTCACATAACCTCGGAATTACGAAAGAACTCGATGCTTCTACTCAAGCCCTTATTTCTCGCCCATTACTATACGGCATTGAAAATTTGTTAATCGGCATTGAAGTGACCAGGCCCCCCAGCTATATTATAGTGCGTTCTAGGGTACCCTTGATGCCTTGTAACAATGCCTACAAAATATCGTAACTACGACCTCGTCGTCGCTACCTTGCCGTTGCTGTCAAAGTTCACTATAGGTATATTTATATATAATCTTTTAGTGTTGTGAAAACTTATATTATTAACTAAACTACCTTTAGCTATCTACTAAAAAGCGTCATTATCTTACGTATAATCCTATAGCGTAGGTAGTAGGGGTTTATATTCTACTAACCCTGACTACTAGCCCTAACCCGAACCCCTAACCCGTCGACCAGAAACACCCCTAGGGAGCGTAGGAGTCGTCGTAAAAGTCGTCAAACATCGAGGTGTAATTACAATATAATAGCGACAGTAAGGGTATTCGCAGATACAATATTCGACAGTAAGGGCGCGACGACGAGGTAAACGACTTAACAGATGGGAATAGCTTCAAATGGTAGTGTTAGGTGGAGTAGTAGTAATCGTAGTAGTTTAGTACAGCGGGTAGTAGAGCAAAGTTACGAATAGCATCATATTCAGGATCACGTGTATCATCAGATTAGTGGTTACGATAATTAGTGTTACGATATTACGAGTCACCAGGAGTACCTGGCAACACACTGTAATATGGCTGGGGGGCCTGGTCACTTCAATGCCGATTAACAAATTTTCAATGCCGTATAGTAACTGGCTTTTTCTCAAATCACGTACGGAAACGCCTGTCCAGAAAACGAACCGATAGCTCCACCTGCTACAAAGCAAGAGCTACAAAAGGACCTGAAAACCCTCGGTTCAGCGGCATATCTTGGCTTGTAAGCCATGGCATATTACAACAGGGACAAGGCTCGGAAGAAGATACGACAAGACAAATATGCTTAGGATCCGACAGACTCTTTTTTTCAGGACGAAGGACACACACACCGACCCCCCTGTCGCTGGCTACGCGACATTTCACTCATTTAGGCTACAGATCACATTAGGTTGGATACATCACATTGCTTTGGATTTAGTATGGATATTGATGATGGACACCGGGTTGTGCTTATCAAGAGCCTCTCTCGGACTTGTATTTGGATTTGGATTTCACAGTACACTTATTTCATTCGATTCTCGGATGAGTACTCATTAGGAGTCTCGTCCACACAGAGAGGGATTAGTGACGCTGGGGCATCGTCTTTCGATTTTGTGGCGGCAATTGTTACAGAATGGTCTTAGCTAGCCGAGACTCCTGCACTCCTGTCTCTAGCGTAGGAAATGATTTGATTTGTTTGATTAATAGTACTTAATTAAATCAAATCTGATTAATATATCGATTAATCAAATTAAATCGCTAAGTAATCGGATTAATTCAGATTAATTCAGATTAATACGGAGCCCGATCGGTCTAAGACTCGGGGTAGAGTCCGGGATAAAGTCCGGGTGTCCGAGTAATCCGATCTCCTTATATAACGTATAAGTAGACCTTATAAAACATTTTTATAATACTAAGACTCTTCCCTTATATTAGTAAAAGGCTTATAGTACTAATTGTTTATTATAACTAGTATAGGGTTATAGGAAATTATATAACCTACTTTAAATTATTTTATAGAGGTAGGTAGATAGATAGGTAGGTATAGAATTAGAATATAATAATAAAAGAGACTAAAGGCTATACTAGTACTAAGTATAAGTCTAAAATACTAGGGTATTTCGTAAATAAAGATAAGAATATACTATAAAAAGACGTATTAATATAGTATTATTTAAGGATAATTACTCTATATCTTAAATACTATTTATAGTATTTATTAATTAATTAATAATCTAATTAATAAATTAGTTAATTAAATTAAATTAACTAGACCTATTAATTAATTTAATTTAAATTAAATCTAAATAATTTAAAGTATTAATTAATTAATTAATTTTATTATTCCTATACTACTTATTTCTACTATCTAACCTACTATTTTAGTTACCTAGGTAAATACCTAGTATTCTAGTAGCTTCTACTTAGTTAGAGTTATCTTATAAAGACTCCCTTACTCTCTTAGCTAGCTTCTCTTTATATTCTAGCTTATTTATTCTATATTATACCCTTTATCTTCTAATAAGCTAGCTCTAATATAAGCTTATAAAGTTAGTAGAATATATAGTTTAATAAGGCTTAAATATATAAATAACCTACCTCTATTTATATACCTACCTATATACTTACTTATATATATCTATCTATATAAAAATAGGTATATTAGAGTTAATTTTACTTTTATTAACTTCTATATAAGACTAAAAGAAAGCGCTTAATTAGCTTTATATACTATATATCTATAAGCTAAATACTATTATAGTATATTATATTATATACTTATAAAGTATATAGGTATATAAGACTTAAATATATATATATCTTTTCTTATAGAAATATTAAAACTCGTTTTTATAATAATATAATATACTATAGTTATATTTAGCTTATAAATATATATTATATAAAGCTAATTAAGCGCTTTCTTTTAAGCTTATATAGAAGTTAATATAATAAAAATTAATTCTAATATACTTATTTTTAAGTAAATAGTATATAAGTAAGTAAATAAAAGATTTAGTACTTTTTACTTTTTACTTATATATATTTATTTAGAACTAAATACTTCGAAATAACTTAATATTCTATAATTAAATTTAGTTTATAAATTAGTATTTTATATAACTAATTAAGAGCTTTCTTTTAAGTTTATATATAATCTAGTTAAAAATCCTAGAGTTATAATATAGATTTATTCCTTGTTTCTCGGATCTTTAAAGAGACTCTAGAATCCTTTATATAGGCTAGAACTTACCGAATTTAAAGTTACTACTATAGGAAAGGTTAATTTAAAGTTACTACTATAGGAAAGGAAAAGTAGGTTAAAGTAGGTATAATAAGTTAGTTATAGAAATACTAAAACTTAAAAGCCTCGAAGGTAGCTTATAGTAGTACTTCTACTAGTTAGAAAGATATATAAATAAGATATATTTATAGGGATAATTAAATACTATTATATTCTCGAAGTATATATTATTCTAATATATATATATACTACTATATAGGCGTAAAGAGTTATATACGTATAGGTAAGGCTTAAGTACGTATATAGCTCTCGGGTAAAGCCCTAGCCGACTACTTATAAGTACCCCGAGACTTTTCCGGAGATATAAAGTAAATATAAGTTCTAGCTTATATAATAGCTCTAAGAGTCTCCCCGAGACTCTTATACTAAGATTAGTTTATATACGTTTTTATATATATAAAATTAGCTTAAATATACTTATTTTTAAGGGAATAGAATTATATTTATTACTTAGTTAAAATAAGCCTATAACTCTTTTACTATTATTTTATAACTATACTATTTATTATAATAAAACCTAGTAGTATTTATAGAGTATATTTAGCTTTATAAAACCTAGCTAGCTAGGTTTTTATAAGTAGTATAGTTATAAAGTAGTAGTAAAAGAACTATAAACTAAATTTAACTTTATAAAAGTAAAAATAATTACTTTTAGCTTTTATATAGTACTTTTCTATTATAGTAGAAGTATACTCTTCTAAAAATAATATTATATAAAACCTTAATATTAAAAGTTTAGTAAAAAATATATATAAATATATATATTTATATAATAATAATATATTAAAACTTTAGATTCTTTATTAAAATTATAATTATATAGCTATAGCTTAAAGGATTACTATTTTCCCTTAGACCCTTAAATAAAGGCTAGTCGTAGTAGTAGGTAGCTTAGTAGCGTGATATACGGGCCGGGGGTCGGCTACGAGCCTAGGTAGTCGGGGTAGGAGCGGGTAGGTTACATGGGGGGGAGGGAGGCTACTACTTGAAGAGGGTCTGAAACTGAGACAATCAAAAGGAGGGTCTGAAACTAAGACAAGTCTAAACCTGTTTCACGAACAGGTAACTTGTTAGAAATAACCTTTAATTAGAGGGGGGGGAGAGTATTACACTGTAT
This sequence comes from Hymenoscyphus fraxineus, assembly GCA_900184765.1. Classification (NCBI taxonomy): domain Eukaryota; kingdom Fungi; phylum Ascomycota; class Leotiomycetes; order Helotiales; family Helotiaceae; genus Hymenoscyphus; species Hymenoscyphus fraxineus. The sequence continues at coordinate 3,019,283 of LT855413.1, read as the reverse complement.
TAATCGCTAACCTTCAAGGTTTCTCATCTTATTAGCTTTACTACCGTATCCATGTCCTAACCACAAGACGAGTATATAGGAACAAGTGAGCTCCCGCCTTTCCTCCCCCCTTTTGTCTTCTAACAAAGACGTTTCCGAATCTCGATTACCTATATATCTAAGACACCTAAGCAGCAAATCCCTCACCATGCGCTTCGCAACACTACAACTCTTCCTCGCCGCCCTAGCGATGCTATCTGGGGTTGCAAACGCAGGATGTCGAACAAACAGTGATTGTAGCTGTCCTTTTGCCCCGAACAGGCCGGTTTGCGAGTAAGTAATCCTACAAATATATATATAATACTTTTTACTAATGCAAGATCCTTTTACAGGGCCGGGGGGGAGTGCTTTTGTCATGGGAATTAATCTCCATGTTCATCAGCAATTCTTCTAGAGTGCTTGTCCTCTACAGGCTTAGTAGGACATAGAAAGATCTGTCAATGCTATATTGATTATATGCAGCGATGCGACAATGCGGAAGAATTCTGTCAAGTTTCATAAAAGGAATAAATGCAATGGCCTTTTGCCTAGTATAATAATGCTCGTGTTGATGTTACCTTCATGTTCACGTCTCGTAGTTGAGTGTTTGGATAGAGAGTGTCACTTTTCTATCCACTGAGTCATCCCATTCCAAGTACACGCCGCGCTGGCTGATTAGACTATAAAATACTCGTGCTTTCCGAGTCCAGGTCTGGCCATCCAACCCTCCTAGTTGAGGTCTCGTAACTTCCAGCAACTCGTGGTGATGTCATCTCAATATTTACATCTCGTAGGTGAGATTCGTAACTTTCCGCAAGTCGGCCTCGCAACTACAGCAGTTGGACCTTGGGAAATGGCTTCATATGTTCCTCTGAAAATGAAGTTAATGAAAACCGAAAAAATGTATAGTATGAGTACAGTACATTACCACTTTCTCTCTCTACAACACGGACGCCTAACCTCGTAAAAACAGAAAATTGGTCGGGATAACCCGTCCATCTCTGTTTGATATTTGATCCCGAGTCCCATGTCTTGTCAAAATCGGCCGTTGTCATTCCTCCGCACTGTCGCACTGTAAGATTGCATATTTACGGACCCAGCAGAACCAAATGCACTTCTCGGGTTCCGGTGCGAATATCGCGATTTGCAACAAAAAGAAATCCGGTTACCGGACGGGGAAATCAATGGATGTTGATTGGGTTTCTCGGTTCCTCGGGGGGTTGGAAAAGGAGACGGGGGGCGAAGGATCTCGGGCGCCGGGCGTGGGTAAATAGAAAGTTGTCTGGAATAGGAAAGCGGGAGACTCTTCGGCGGCCGGAGGGAAACTGCGATGGACGACAAATGATGGCTGCTTACTCGTTTGGGAGAGTGCACAGCATGTACATGTACACGAGAAGTCACTCGGCGTCTAGAGACGGAGGTTAAAATATTACAACGGCCGTGATGAAAACATTGTAACGTATTAACCAATCGGCTGCCGAGTCACGGCAGCAGGCCAATTACTCGCCTACAGTACAGTACTACACCATATATTATGATTCAAGACGAACAGGAAGCTTGGGGCCCGGGTGGCTAAATGCGAAATGCAACAAAACGAACGAACCCGCCGTTTCCACTCCCTCCCAAACATGTTCGGTGCCCGAAAAACCGCGAACTGCAACAATCAACTGGAATCGGAAATCAAGATGCCAAATGGAGCAGATGTAATCAATGTTTTGCGACCGATGGCGAACCGTCGGCAGCCGAGATTCGGGAGCCGTAAAAATGCGATGTGCAGCAAATGTTTTGGCGAGGAGTTCTGGAGATCATTAATGTTGATTATTAGAATCTTGGGAGCTGTGTTAGGACGGGGTTCCTGGAGGCGGGAACTACCACGTGTGACGGTTCTCTTGTAAACTATAATGTAACACTCCTATTGGATAAGTAAGGTAATAGAAAACCATTTCCTACTAGGATAAGTTGATCATAAGTACTTATTATTTACCATTTAGACTAATAAGTGGAATAACGAACCGAACACTCTTAATAACTAAATTCGTTATTCCAAATTAGTTAGAATAATTAAATATCTTCAAATGACTTACGCGAATGGAAAAGCGAGATCCCTGCTATACCAAGAGTTATTCTTAGGTACTTGTAAAGAAGCGATATCAAACTTTTTTCAATTCCAATGTTTCGAAGCTACTTAAGTATCCTAGACTTTGTAGAATAATAATAACGCTTTTAGGTATAAGAGGTGTATAATAAGCTTCGCCTTAGCTACACCCCAAGGATTCGTTATGCTATACTTTATAATCCTTAGACATTCACTTGCTTACCCCAGATAATTAGAGTGAATAAGAGGTATGGCATAACAATTGTGCTAGTATTTCTGATAAGAGTGCATCCATTTTATAAGGTCAAGAGCGGATGAAATTTTCGTCTAGCTTGCATCTACACGTCCAGATTTCAAGCAAGTGAAAGCTCTAAACCAAAAAAGACCAATATCAAACACTCTCCTGAATATTTGTATAGCTTCGACTGCGCGTTAAAGCTTGGACTGACCACGCTCTTTCTTCATCATTTCGATCATTGGCTTATAGTTCTTCTCCAAGAATTCGGTAGGAACTGCAGTTCCATAACCTTCTGGTTCCGGTATGTTCCATGTCCCCAAGGTTCGAGTCCCTCCAAGCGAACTTTCCAAACAGGTTCCGCCTGGATACTTACCATCTACGACAAGTTCTAACATGTCTTCAGCAACTCTTTCCGGCGTCAAAGCATACTCTGGGTTATAGCTATACTGCTCCAGTTTTTCAGGTGCTTCTGTCCACAACGGAGTTGCAACGACTCTGTTGAGGTTAGTCTATCTTGTTCTGACTACATCAACGCCGCTGGTGTTTGCATACCCAGGCGCACATGCAACCACTTTGACACCCTCCAAGCGATCAAGCTCAGCCATCGACCGTACGAACCCGGTAACTGCATGCTTTGTAGCAGCATACAATGGCGATGAGAACGAACCTTGGAATCCTGCTATTGAAGACACAATCAAGAAGACACCTTTCTTGTTCTTCCTAAGCAAAGCACGTAGTGCTATTCTGGCAAATTTGATCGGGTGTGTGACATTGATATCGACTGCCGCGTATCCATCATCCTCCGTATCATCCCAGAAATTGGACCATGTCTAGCTCATGAATCAGCCTTCCGGTTCTCAACCCACTGTGTGGAGGGATACAAACTGGTTCAAAGACTCCAGCTCCAGCAATATAAACATCGGGAACGTCACCGAATTTCTCCTCCGAAGTCTTGATCAGATTTTCTAGTTCGGCCCGTTTTGTAACATCGGATTTCACGAAAATGGCAGCTTTAGCTCCTTCGCCACGGAGATATGATCCGGCATCCGGAGTGAGTTTGAGGTCTGCTATGATTACCCGAGCCCCTCGTTTGACACAGAGTTTGGCGAACGCAAGATTGATACCGGAACCTGCTCCGGTAACTACAGCTATTCTCGATTGAATGGGAAAATCCCCAATGAAAGCCATTATGAGAAGATAGAAGAGACTGGAATAACGAAGCGGGAAGTGCTGAGTACTCGAACCTGTGTTAAGTTGTACATGTAAATCTCTCCGGACTATTCATCAGTTGTCCATCGGAGGTTGTGGTACACCTGCAGCGGTTTTAGCTTTCCAGTGGTTGCATTTGCCTCCAGTATGGTGAGGGGAAGCGATCGGACTCCAAAAGCGGAAAACGTCATCCAGGTTGATAGACGACGACCAAAATAGACGATTGAGAATTGTGGAGGCCCACAGTAGACAAGAAACGCGGCAGTTAACGGATATTCCACTAGGAAAAGCATTGGAAGAACGATAAATTGAGCTCTCTACAACAGCTGAAGCAGTTGACACAAGGATCTATGTTGATTATTCATAGTTTAACTCAACGCAAAGGAGTAGGACCACGAGAGAGAAATTTGCCGCCGTTCTTCTCGTCTATCGCCACGTAGACAAGCAGTATGTAAGCTACTCTTGGATTGTAGCCACTTTCTAGTAAGACTCTAGTGTCCATTCCTTTCTCGCCAATGCCTAGAGGTTCTATTTCTGGCGGTTACCTGTATGTTTTGCAACAAATATAAAGGCTGGGTTTCTAAAGATGTGGCCTGTTTAACCTTCTCCGGCGCTCAGGTCAAAGGTACTGCACTATTCACATGAGTACGGAGCCTAGGAACATAAGAAGAAGAGATGAAAATGAGACCAAAGAAGTCACTCATATGAATGAAGAGTACTCGTAGCGAAACGAATACGATGCAAACTGTACTTGTATTCAGGGGTCGCACGGGTCCGAGCCGAGGAACGAGAAGCGATTGGGGAAACTGCGGACGAGGCTGACAATAAAACCCCCAACAAGTCCAGGACAGTAATTCCATGTGAGATTGTATCCACGTCTTGCTGCCCTTATCAAACTCAACTGGCTGGAGGAATCTTTGGGCGTCTCAATTGCTTCTTACTTTTCAGACTCATATCCTCCAAGTTCTTCGAAAAGGAGCTCACCCCTATCCAAAGATTCCCAAAGATGTCAGCCGTGCCAGAAACCAATGGAGAAGTCGCATTGGAGAACAAACTAAAAGCGGTCGATATCAATAAGAACACTCCCGCCAATGCCATTGCTCCTCCATCTACCGGTACAGCGGCTTCTCCAGTGGCCGCATCGTTGCGAGAGATAGAACAGCAGACCCGCAAGTCCAATGGTGTATTGAAAACACCTATCGTCGATCCGCTTCCAAGTATCCCACCTCCTCCTATCATTGCACTCACCTCCGATCAACAAACCAAGTACGACGCGCTATTGACCACGGTGAAATCATGGACCGAAATACCTTGCACAAAGGCAGAGAAGGCAGGGCCTCTTACTGAAAACGAGATTATGTGGTTAACCAGAGAATGTTTGCTGAGATACCTGCGGGCAACTAAGTGGGATTTAGCAGAGGCGGAGAAGAGACTTCTCAGTACCATGACATGGAGGCGCGACTATGGTCTGGAGGATATCACCGCAGACTATATATCACCAGAAAATGAGTCGGGCAAGCAATGGATCTTGGGATACGATATTGCTGGAAGACCATGCCAATACCTCAATCCTGGGCGACAAAATACACAATTATCACCACGACAGGTTCAGCACTGGGTATTCATGCTAGAAAGGAGTGTTTCATTGTTGGGACCTGGTCGGGAAACATTGGCGCTTATGATCAACTTCAAGGCTTCGAAGGAGAGGGTAAATACTGCTCCGTCCCTTGGACAAGGCCGAGAAGTATTAAATATCCTTCAATCACATTATCCCGAGCGCTTGGGGCGAGCTTGTGTTATTAATGGTAAGGAGACCACTCCTATGTTTGTTACAATTCTAACGAGATACAGTTCCTTGGCTTGTCTGGGGCTTTCTTAAACTAATTACTCCATTCATTGACCCTACAACGAAGGAGAAGCTCAAGTACGATGGAGACATGAAGGAGCATGTTCCCCCGGAGCAATTGGCGACAAGTTTCATGGGAGATCTGAACTTTGAGTATGACCACGCAGAATATTGGCCAGCGCTCAACAAGTTTTGTGACGAGAGAATTGCAGAGCAGAAAGAGCGCTGGGTCAAAGCTGGTAAACACTTTGGTGAGAGTGAGGTCTATCTTAGAGGAGGGAATGCAGCCAGTGTTGCAGCTGCACCTCCATTGGTGGTCAAAGAGGTTACAGAGGATTCGAAATCTGCGCCAACAATTCCAGTCCCTTCTAATAAGGATAATGCAACGATTGCACCAGGTGCAACAGTGGTCCCAACAGTTCCAGTTGCCGCTGAAGAGAAAGTCGCCAACGCTCCTGCTGCTGCATAGGCGAAAAACACTGCACCTAAACCCATAGATTTCTGGTTTTTGGAAACTTTTTTGTATTCATTTTGCGTTGTCGTCGACAAGCTCAGACAGACGGCGAGCTTGATATAGAGCGACTGCATTGCTTTTAGAGGATTGGGAAGAAGGAGAAACTAGTTATGTTCAATATTGGGTTTCAGAGAACGTACATAGATGTCAGAATAATTAGATGCGGGATTCATCGTTTTTGGATTATGGTCGTGGACAATTTACCAGTTTTCAGTGACAGGTTTGAATTCCGTGAAGCTTGAAGCTCTCGCTTCGAGGCTGGAGCTCTTGTGAACCTACCAAAACACAACCCCGACTCGATCCCCTCAAATGCACCACCCACCACCTTGATACCCTTGGATTCCTATCCGAATCGATGCCACAGATAATTCGCTCTCCAAGACAAGCACCATGGCATCTTCCCAGCCCATAAAGTCGCCCATGGGCTCGCAGTCGCAAAACCAACGTTCCAGCCAGCAAGGCCTCAAATACCCATCCAATGGCAAAACCATATACCACCGCCCATTGAATCGCAGCCGGACACAGGAATTGAGCCAGGCGAGCTTCGCATACTTGTTTGGGGAGATGGTTAGTTATGCACAGAAGAGGGTGACTGGGATTCAGGATCTGGAAAAGCGGTAGGTCCGATCCTCATCCATTCAGAACATCTCCAAGGCATGAGGATGGCAGGATTAGAGAGACTGATTTTTGGGATGCGATTTCTAGATTGAATAACCAAGGCCATCCCATAGGTCTCAAACTACTGGACCTCCTCCTCTACCGCGAACCAGCACGCTCCCAAACCCGACCCCTCCATATCATCGCCCTCCTCCAGTTCATCACCACAACCCTCTGGCGTCACCTCTTCTCGCGCCCTGCAGACGCCCTCGAGAAATCCTCGAATCCAGATACGCCCGAGGAATACATGATCAGTGATAACGAGCCGCTGGTCAACCAGTATATCAGTGTGCCCAAGGAGATGAACCAACTTAATTGCGCGGCGTATGTGGCCGGTATTGTGGAGGGATGTTGTGACGGAGCGGGGTTTCCGGCGAAGGTTACGGCTCATAGTGTTGGGAAGGGGGAGGAGGGGGAGCTGTGGCCTGGCAAGACGGTCTTTTTAGTCAAGTTCCAGGATGAGGTTGTGGAGAGAGAGGCATTTTTGGGGAGATAGAGATGAAGGTTTTGTTCGAAGGCTAGAGGAGCAAGTCTCGACAAGGAAGACAATGTACGGAGCGTGAGAAATGTGATGTTTGGCTGTTTGGCAGGCGTAATGGGCATGGCTGGAGTTAGGATGGACTTTCGGTTGGGCTTCTCTTGTGATAGATAACCTATGAACCTTTGCTTATACGACAATATGAATGCTTTGCGACATATTGGGCGTGTCTAAACATTCTATACTTGAGCCCGTCAACTTGTACTATAAAAAGAAGTCTCG
>LT855413.1:2995692-3008171 GCA_900184765.1 Hymenoscyphus fraxineus | reverse complement strand
ATGACGATGTTGGGGGAGGGAAGGGGGAGGATGTTGGTGGGAAGGTGAAGCAGAAGGGGAAGGATGCTTCGACGGAGGATGTTGTGGTCGGGTGTTTTTCGAGTGTTTGTCCTAAGATTTGGGGCAAGGTGAGTGAGAACCTTATTCTTTCGCCTTCGAATGGACATTTTAGATGGCGGTGATTGGGGTGTAGTATGAAGTGTGAATTGGGAAGTACTACAGGAGGTGTTACTTGAAGTGGATGTGGTAAAGACGCGGTAGACATGCAAGAATTAAGGGATACATATCGTTGAGCAGAGAATAAGCGAGAGTCATCACCAGAAGACGCTTTGATCCTATAGGAAATAAGGCATAATAGAATACATTGAAAGACATTCAATTCATGATCATCCTCGAGATAACACACCGAGCTCCCCTAGGCATTACTCCGTACCTCGTCTAGAAAATAAGCATGTAAACACATACACGAGGGTAACTTGTAGCAATGTATACTCAAATGAAGTTTGGTGCTCTGATGAGACCGGCTGGTAACCACCAGCGTAATTAAAAAAAAATATCCTTGACTCCTACAATGCATTCTATTTTCGTTTACCTATGAAACCTCCTTAATACGACATTTCCAGCCTGATGACTGGCTCAATAAAGGAAGACTAATGAATATGTTAGCAAGGATGCCCAAACGTAACGACCAACAAAACATACCTTGCTCCAAGACACCAACCAAGTTCATTATCCTTGATCTTTTTGGCGATTTTGACTTCTCTGTCAATAGGCATTTCATAACCGGTGTGCAAAAGAGCCATCATAAAGTTCAAATCGAGACAATGCTCTGGACGACCCTCAAGCTCTTTCATTGCGCCGGGGATGTTTTCAAACATATCCCAGCTTTCTCGCCCTCCACAAACTTGGTCTGTGAGTCGTTGAAGATCTCTCAGAGTATATGACTCTGGCATTCCAAGTGGGTCAGTTCTGTCGAAAAAGTAGGAGAATGTGTAAACGTCCTCGCGAGAGAAAGTCTTTTCTAAGGAAGGCTGATGGATTCCGTTAAACGAGCAAGGAGCCACAGTACAAGCGGCGTCCTTTTTCAAGATTTGCTCGGCAAGTTTGCGACATTGTGCAGGTGATGCGGATGATGGTCCCGTCATGTTGACAGACACTTGGTCTCCGAGAGGGTGGCCCTTTTCGAGCTTAACATCAATCTGACGTGCCATTCCTGGGGCGATACAAGGATTGGTGACTGGTTTGGAAATCCAATCCGAAGTGATATCATCCTTCTTTGTGTTGTAGACATTGTTGATTAGTGCAGCGTGGATGGATTCTCGTGCTGACATCAAGCCGTAGCCAAGATGAGAATGTTGATATAATTCAAAATTTCTTCCTCCAAATTCAAGCTTATACTTGTGGTCTCCTTCTTCCATTTTATTGGGGAGGTGGAAGTTGGGCTCGAAAACGACTTGGGTAGAACCACCACCAAGATCGAATACTGCTGCTGTTTTGGTCTTCTCCGCGCTTCCAATATTGCCAAGCAAGAAGTTGGTAGTGATCCAGGCATAAACACCCTCATCTTTCCCGTCCATGATGGCTACACCATTTTCCTCCTTGGAGACGACTGGGAAAGGGTAAACGGTCTCTAATCTAGTTCGAACGGCATCGAGAATATTCTGACTCTTCTCTGTATTGGGTTGATCTTTGTCCAATAGACGAAGCCCTGCAGTTGCCTTTACTGCAACAGGTGTGCATCCCTTGAGTTTATCAGGAACCTCTTTCATTGCAACGTCCATAAGAACATCGAGACTCTTCGCAGCTCCCTCAGCATCAGTGCCAAAAGAACTCAATCCAGAACCTCCCTTTTTCTTTTCAGTCATTTTGAATTCTTCCTTCTCTAGTTCTGGTGTGGGTCCGCAGTTGTTGAACTTGTAGACGTGGATTCTGGATCCAGTGCTACCAGCATCGATCATGAGGGCATACTGGACAATTGGCTTCGACTTGTCGCTAGATTTCGAGCACTTCGTTGTACCTAGAGACGGGTCTGATGCCGATTGACCTCCCCCAGTCTTAAGAGTGGTTTTGCCTTCAATTTCCACAGGTTAGAGCATGATCTGAATTGGCAATCTGCGAGCATTGACCTACCTCCACTGTACACATCCACCCCAGATGGGGATAAATAGTAGAACAAAAAGACCACGAAGAACAGAATTCCTCCCGTCTTCAAATACCTGGAACGCTGACTTTGCGCCATCCAGGTGGATTTTGCTTTATCCAGAGTGCCGGCGGCGCCTTCACGAGCGCCCGAGTACGAATATCTGCCTGCTTTTTCGTAAGGATCTTGAGCTACGTTTCTAGTCGGCAGCGAGACCGAGGTGCGTCGCATAGAGGAGGAGAGAAGTGGCAGAAACGGACAGGTCGACAAAGACCTGCGCGGAGCTGATTATATGGGAGTTTGTTGGGAGGATGCGAGGATTTGGCGAGCATAAGGGGAGGATGCAATGCGATGCAGGAAGAAAGGGGGAGGGTAGTAGTCGTATTTTGGGTACCCCTGTCACATTTGGAGACAGATACTGTAGAGCGCTAATCGTAGATTTCACTTCACATGGCTGTCGAGAGGCTCAGCTGCGGCGCAAAGCTGAGTAAGCAGTTCACCAGCCACCTGGTGCCACCTCTTATCGATTAACGCCACATTCTTAAATCCGGCGGACCTCGGGTCCGAACCTTGTCACTTACGTCGTCTGCGGTGCCTCGAGAGGCCTTGATATATAATATCTTCTACTCGAAGACACTCTCCTTATGTCCAAATTACTTCCCCGCACACCCTAAGAACCATCTTTCTTCTAGATTGTCTATTCTCTTCCAAATTGCCTTTAAATCTTAATTTGAGTCCCCCGCAGAGTTACAGCCTGGACATTATACTATGGACGTTCAACTCTACATCTACGATCTTTCCAATGGCCTCGCGCGACAGTTCTCGGCTGCGATGCTGGGCACATATATTGACATGGTCTATCACACTGGAATCGTGATGGAAGGAGTGGAATATACATACGATGGCGGAATCAAAGCACTAAAGCCGGGTAAAAGTCACCTCGGTGAGCCACTGCGAATAGTTGAGCTGGGAACGACAGAACTCCCAATGGAAGTCATACAAGAGTACCTTGAGTCGCTGAAAGAGATCTACACCCAAGACGTAAGAGCAACTTTAAATTCAATAGGATTAAACTTACAACTACCTAGGCATACAACATCTGGACCCATAACTGCAATAACTTCGCCAACGATTTTGCGACCTTCCTTCTAGGCAAAGGCATACCCGATTATATCACGAATCTCCCCGAAACCTTCCTCAACTCTGATTTCGGCAGGGCAATGGTTCCAAAAATCAATAGAATGGTGGAGAAACGACAGAATAAGAATGGTGGACTTCTAGGTCTGGCTGAACCCAACAATGCTCTGATGACACACGAGCAGATTTCTTCCAGCGTCAGAGCAGTGACAACGCCTGTAGCACTCGAAAATACACTGACGGAGGCTAAACGAGCAAGTGCCGTAATCTTCTTCACATCGGCAACTTGTGCGCCGTGCAAAAAACTGTACCCTTTGTACGAACAGTTGGCCGCGGAGACAGCTCACAAGGTTATCCTAATTCAGGTGGATATATCCCGGTCTTATGACATTGGTATGAAGTATAGCATTAAAAGTACACCCACGTTCATTTCCTTCTTGCACGGCGAACAACAAGAGATTTGGTCTGGAGCAGATGCAGCCAAGTTGGAAGGCAACGTCAGAATGCTTGCTCGTATGGCATTTCCTCCCCATAAGCACGAGTCCCTTGCTCTTCCAGCACTTCGTGGTGCAATCACTACACCAGTTCTATACAGCAAAATTCCACCTCTCGGGAAGTTGAAAGCGAAAATGGGAGCCGCAGCAGATGACGGTTCCATTACAGAAGTGATGGGTTTTGTTGCAGCTCGGGCTGAAGGGAAGCCGGCAGAAACTCATTTACCAGATCTTGATGCATTCAGTCGGTTCTTGCGATCTGCACCCGCAAAACTTCCTACAGAAATTATGTTTACGGTTGTTGACCTGCTTCGGGTCGCCCTTGTCGATCCTAGGCTAAGTGGATACTACGCGGAAGAAAAAGCACATCTGACTATTGCCCCGATCCTATCTTATGTTAATCATCTCAAGGATTGCCCGTACTCTTTACGCCTGGTGACCCTCCAGATGGCTTGCAACTTGTTTTCCAGTCCACTGTACCCGAATCATATTCTCAGTTGCCCCACAATGACAAAACCAATCATGGATTTAGTCACGACGAGCCTGCTCGATGATAAGCATCAAACTGTTCGCATTGCAGCTGCAAGCTTATCATTTAACATAACCACAGCAAACGGGAAATTACGAATACAGGAGCACCGAGATGGTCTCTCAGAAGACGATCAAGTTGAACTCGCAGCATCCTTGCTGGAAGCGATTAACGTCGAAGAACAATCCCCCGAAGCGCTGAAGGGATTCCTGCTCGCCCTTGGATACTTAACTTACCTAACACCCGGCGATGGGGAATTAGTAGAGTTATTAAAGATCACGGATGCTCAAGGTACGGTTCGTTCGAAGAAGACTCTTTTCCCTGATGAGAAGCTGGTGCAGGATGTTGGTGGAGTCCTTCTAGGTGTTGGGTTGAAATAAAGTGGCCGGTCTCTCCTAATGTAACGGTCGGCATTCTAGTATAGACATGAATTGAATAAAGCTCCATTCCAAAATTGAACCCCTCTTTAGTATTGTGCGATATCTAGCTGTGTTAGTATCAAGGAGGTATGGATTTTACAGCTGATATTCCGTCACGTGTATCCCCCCTTTTCATAATTCGCTTAATCATACGAGTAAGTTTTGTAAGAAATTATATACTAACTAGCAATATACCGCGTAGGGGAAAGCCGCATAGACTATCCCAAGAGTAAATCATTAAACAAATATTCAATAAGAATCATCGGATATCCATCTACTCCTCCATTCCTGACAAGCCTTCCTTAGAGGCTAGGAGAAAAAATAAAAAGCATCATTTACGTGGAAAGTAGAGATCTAGTTACACGATTTACTAGGCATAACTTGAATTTGGGAAATACTGGGTGTAGTAGCTAAAAGGGTCCATGATCTTGTGCTTTATTCTGTTGGAAATTGTGGTACCTGGGGAGATATGTTTTGGTGTAGTTTAATCTAGTATTTTGATTTAAGTGCTGCGTGGTGATTTGAAGTACGGATAACTTGTGATAAGTGCGGGCTTTGGGATGAGTTTGGTGTTAGTGTGGAAGTATGACTCTCTTCTGCCTTTTTCAATAGGTCGTGATTTCTCGAGTTGCGGCACGAATGGAAGTTAGATTTACATAACTCTACACCAGCGTTAACAATTGAATTTTCCTGGTGTAGGGGTTGTAAAACTTACAATTTTCGGCTGTGGGGTTAGATGCTATTACAACACCGTTATGCTGTCGAGGTTGAGATAGTTATATAGTGTAGTAAGGAAAGCAGCGGGATTACAGTGAGGCAGTTAGTATAAAAGAGCGAGGATATAGATTAATCACTTAGAAATAGATAGCTAGGGTTATGTGGGAAGGAAATGGCATTTGATGATAGAAATTTTATTATTAGGTAGGGAATATTCAATGTTTCGAGGCAAATATGTAGGAAATGGGGAGTTATTGGGAAGGAGGGATGAAGGGATGAAGGGAGGAGGCGATGGAAGTGATATTTTTGCTATTGGAGGTTCAAACCACAAGGTTTAACTACTTTAAAGGAAAGACAGGTTGGAGCAATGAGAACAGTGCTGGTATTAGTATTAGCACATTGCCTAGATTCACTTTACCTATTGTCAACTACATGTGTCCTGAAATGGTGAGTGAGGTGTGGACTATTGATCACCAAAGAAAGATGTTCATCTGTGCAAGCAAGCAATACTTCATGCCCAGTGACAATTCAATTAAAAGACGAGATCTGCACCTCAGTTGGTTGAATATTTTTCTCTTGTTCTTTAGGGAATGGTGAGTGTAACGTACTGTACAGCATGTGCGAAAAGGGAAGGAATGGTGATCACTCTACTTGTCATCTCGCAGCACTAGAAATTTGCTGCTGAAATGCGCATTGCTTCAGCTGTGATAGTTTCCTACAAGTATCCATTTCAAGCACATTATAATTATTGTGATTCTTGGGTCGTTAATTGCTGTGACCGCAAGATCTAGGTATCTTGGAGGTAATGAATTGCTCCTGACTTCCTCTATTCACCCAAGCAAACATTTAAACAAGAAGAGTACAGCTATTTGTACAGATTCACAGAAGAACCCTTCTGTGTGTTGAGATCCCTTTTTGCTTATTCTACCTGAAGAAGTTGACATGATGTCGACGTCATTCCTGCGGGAAGACGCCACCTTCACCTGATTGTTTACGCGTAACATAGCGCGTCCTTCAGAAATCCATCGCTACAGTAACAATCATCAACACCAAAGAAGTTTGGCATTCAGCGTTTTATTGCGACAACTTCGCCAACCCACCAACAATCGCCTATCTCAACCTTCCAGGCGCTTATCGGAGAAAATCCGGGGAATACGACAATCACCTATCAATTGCAGCAAGAGCCCCCAAGACCCCTGCTCTGGTCCCTGCACTCACCCTGCCAACTGGCAAGGTAAGTAAACACAAATACCTTGGCTTCGATGTACCTGAATCTGCAACAAAAATACCACGAGACTATCCACAACATACAGGACACCCTCCTGGATATATCCCTGGCACCTGAGCTTATGCCCAAATCCATCACGATGAATTCTCCCAGAACAGGCGCGTCTACGCCCTCACTCCGAGCTCGGGCTGGGAGTGAGATATCCAACAAGATGGAAACTCCGGCAGGAAACGTTCGCGTGGTGGTCAGAGTCCGAGGATTTCTCCCGAGAGGTATGAAGAGAATCATCGTGCTAGGAAGGGATATATACTCACAATTGAACAACAGAAACCGAACGGGGCGCACAATGCCTCATTGAAATGGACCCCGCTACGCAAGCTACGACTCTCCTTCCCCCGAATGATACAGATACCGCGAATTCGAGATCGAAGATGAGAAAAGTTATTGAAGAAAAATCGTTCACTTTTGACAATTCATTCTGGAGCCACAATAAGAAGGACGAACACTACGCACATCAGGAGGACGTCTACAATTGCCTGGGGGAGGAGTTTTTGGATCACAATTTTGAAGGTTACCATACGTGTATTTTCGCGTACGGTCAGACTGGTTCGGGCAAGAGTTACACCATGATGGGCACTCCGGATCAGCCGGGCCTCATCCCGAGAACCTGCGAAGACTTGTTCGAACGAATTGAAGCAGCCGCTATTGAAACTCCCAGCATATCCTACAACGTCAGAGTTTCGTACTTTGAGGTGTACAACGAGCATGTTCGAGATCTTCTGACACCCGTAAAACCAAACCAGCCACCGTATTACCTTAAGATCAGAGAATCCCCCACCGAAGGACCGTACGTAAAGGATCTCACGGATGCACCTGTCAGGAATCTTACGGAGATTTTGCGGTACATGCAAATGGGTGATGCAAGCAGAACAACAGCAAGTACCAAGATGAACGATACGAGTAGTAGAAGTCACTCGGTTTTTACCATTATGCTTAAGCAAATCCACCACGATATGGATACCGATGAGACCACTGAGCGTGTGGCAAGAATCAGACTTGTTGATTTGGCTGGAAGTGAGAGAGCCAAGGCCACTGAAGCAACGGGAACTCGACTTCGTGAAGGAAGCAACATCAACAAGTCACTCACCACACTTGGCCGCGTCATTGCCGCACTGGCGGATCCCAAACAAAATCGACCTGGAAAGCGAAGCAGCAAGGATGTCGTCCCTTATCGAGACTCTATTCTTACTTGGCTACTTAAGGACTCGTTGGGAGGCAACTCCAAGACAGCCATGATTGCTTGTATTGCTCCTTCAGATTATGACGAGACGCTCTCCACCCTCCGCTATGCCGATCAAGCAAAGAGAATCAGAACTCGTGCAGTTGTCAACCAAGATTTGGTATCAGCTGCTGAACGAGATGCTCAAATTGCCCAAATGGCAGAAGAGATTCGAATTCTTACCCTCAGTGTTTCCGAAGGCCGTCGTCGCGAGAAAGAAGATAAAGAACAAGAAGAAAAGATCGAAGAATACCAGAATCGCGTGATTGCCATGCAGCGCTTGATGGAGGAGCGAAGTCAGGTTGCTGAAGGAAAGATTCGGGCCCTCAATGTGGAGAATGAGGCGCTTCGACTCCATCTCAAACTCGCTATTGATAGTATCAAGAACCCGATTAATGTGAGAAGCAGTGTACCTCCAGAAGAAACCATCGAGATCTTGGAAGACTCAGTGGAGAGAGACCCCGAAGCAGCTCAAGAGGCCGATGTTGAGGATGACAAGACCGAGGTTCCTGATTACGATTCCGATTGCACGAGTGATGAAGCTGTCGATCTTCTTACGGAATCCGAGAAACGAGCCGAGCAGGTTCAGGAGTTCCAACAGGACTTGCTCTCTGATCTCGCCAGATTCATGTCCAAGGTCATGGATGACAAATCCCGATTTATGACTCCCATGACCCCCGATTGTGGATTTTATGTTCAAAAGTCCGATGGATCGTGGACTTGAAACGGGGAAGAAGTTTTTTGACTGGTCTGCAGTGTCTTGACTTTCACTTGCAATGATTCTTCCAGAGGAGTGGACTTAGGTATACTTGAATCCTGTAAATGCAATGAGTTCTTGAACTCTGTTGGGGGGTTACAGTACAGTACGAGTACAGATAGGGTGTTTGTTTAGCGTGTTTTTTTCACTCTTGTATTTATGGGCAGTTTTTGAAACGAGCTTCTTTTTTTGGTTGGTTGGTCGGTCGGTTGGTTTGGGAGGAATGGATTAGCGACGGTGTTATGTGTAATGGCACGACAAGCAGGATGCATTGTACTGTCATATTTACGATCACGACGAAGATGAATATGGAGAATTGGGGTGTTGCGTGTAGCATAGCTGATGAGTTGATTGTGGTGGAGTTGTATGGAATAATACTTCTTTTGCCCCGTTCTTCCTAGTGTAGAATTTCTGATTTCTGTGGGTTGTTTAAGTTATAGTGTATGGCTGAGTTTTGCGTATTCTGGATATGGATATGGATATGGATATGGTGTAAGCTTGGTTGTGATGTTTATACTGTGGTGTTTTTGTGGACTTGTGGGTTTTTGTTTGATTAATGTATTTGAAGTCGCTGGGTATTTATTTGGAGATATATAGGGTACTGGTTTTTGAAGAGTAAGTACTGAGGGGGATCTGGTCTGGATCAACTACAGTAAGCGAGTAAGCGAGTGTAGGATGATAGGTTTTTCTTTGGCTGTTTGACAGGGCAAGGGTTTAACGGCTGGATTTGGTGGACGTAAAAAAAGTGTGTCTATATACTAATGTATGTAAGATTTACCGTCAGTCGGTCAGTGGTTCTTGTGAGAAATTGACTTTGAAGCTCGAGGGAAGAAATGGGGAATGTCTTTGAGGGATTTTTGCTTGCTTGATTTATCTATGGATTTGTGGAGAGCATGTAGACTATTGGTACTGTACATGCGCTGATACTCGCGTAGAGTGGAGGTATAAGTTTGAGAATCCTCCTTTGCGTGTGGTGATATCCTCATCAACATCCCGCAGCCCGTCATAATCTGGTGGTCGAGTAGAGTGGAGGTATAAGTTTGAGAATCCTCTTTTGCGTGTGCTGATATCGTCATATTCTTATCGCAGCTCGTCATAATCTGGTGGTGTTGTATCTACCGTACCTGAATAGTCAGAGGGGAGCAGGGGGATCTGGAGAAGGATGTCGGGTGGCTTTTTATTGTGTTGTGTTATGGGTTTGAGTATTGCCTACACACGACGGCTACCACTACTGTATTATATTGCCAAAGCAGTTTCTTTTTGAGTAACGCGTATGTGATCAATCTACATTTTTCCACCACTTCTCGTACTTCATACCAAAGCACTTTGTTATCCGAGCGATCATTTTGCGATTAACCAACAATTCCTATATATATCCCGCACAACACTCAACCCTTTTTCTCAATGGATACTTCTTCGACCCGTCGTGTCAGTGGTTCATCAGTAGAGAGCGGTGGTTTCATGTGACTACACCGTACGCCTTACCCGAGAGGTCCTATACATACTCAGGGTACCTGAACTTGCAAAGTGTTTTGAGTGAAGATGTGAGACCTTATCTGAGGTCCTATATACTCGGGGTACCTGGACTTGTAAAGTGTTTCGAGTGAAGATGTGGGAATTGACAGCAGTATGTTGGGCGACAGTGAGTTCGTTTTCGGATGTTTGGAGTTCGGATTTAGGGTAGGTTCTATGGCATCTTGGGGTTTGGGGAGGGACTTGTTAAAGGATACTAAAAGTGAGAGAGTGTGAGTGTGTGAGTGGACTCATTTCTAATTATTCTTCTCTGTGCTTGCATTGACAACAGATGTAACAGATGTAAATGCTCCATGCTGATGTTTGCAGTCTGTGCAGGGACTAATGTGTTGCTATACCTCTTGAATATCTGCATAGTCTCGGTAGTATTCACTTAGCTTATACCCTTTTTTTTATTCTTTGTCAATGGGATGAGTTGGATGGGATAGTTAGTACTATACTATAACGAATTACGAATCTTTTTCCGTTTTAGATACTATTGTTTGGTTTCCTTTATATATATTTGGAGTTTAGCTACTTTTTATAGGGTGGTTCGGATTATGAGTGTATAGTATATATATATAGTTCGTTCTACTCTTATGTAGTTGAATGGTCTCGTAGAATCCCCTATACACCTGCAACGAGCAAATAAGGGATTACATCATGTGATCCAAGAATACTCTTACCTCTTCGAATTCGTTCCTCTAGTTTGAGCTCTCCTCGAGATAATAAAGAACCAGTTAGTTGCGAGGAAGTAGTTACGACGCTACTACAGTTATATGAAAAACCGACTTGTAGAAAGAAGGAATTGGTCAAGTAGAGCTCTGATAGCATTTGGAAGGTAACATGAGAAGCTGAGCAGTGAGAAATAGTATTACTAGGTTTTTTAGAGAGCTTATGATTTTAGTGGTATTCAATATTCACTTCTGAAAGGCTAGAGTCTTATTCATCCTGCCCATGTGGAAGAGCCTGAATATAAAGAGTGGTACTTTAGTGACGGTCTTCTTCTTCTCTCTTAGTAGAAGCTAACTCTACCTTATCTTTTACATCCGTAGCTATATTACACATTAAAGGATATAGATATATTCCAGACTTACCATTTAGAAGACTACAAGTTCTCTACCTAACAAGGTTATAATCAGTTTTCAACCTAAATTTTACCTACTTAAAAGATACAGGATACGGAGAGAAAGAGCTTTCGACAATGGCATCCTCGTATGCCTACTCCTACGAGGAATAACATCAACAACCTCCAGGCATTTGCAGATTACAACCCTGCAGTATTGCTCGACGTAAGCCCAGCTGAGCCCTTCGATCCCACTGGTCGGAATGGGATCCCATTCTTCGTAAATCCAAATGACCTGACGGTGGCGGCCCTTCGATCCTTGGAATGAAAGGGATCTCACATGTTCCCGAAGACTATCATTTGCTTAAAGTGTGCGGTAAACCACAATTCGACAGCAAAAACCAAGACGGAAGTAAACTAACAAATAAACATTCAAAATTCCGATCCTACAAGCTCGATAGCAAATACATCCCTAGTATTTGGAGACCAGCGCTTATCTGAACAAATAGTTCTTGCTTTCAAAGTCATGTATGTATCACACATAAACACAGAACCTTCCGATTTCATTACGGGGAGCCATTGTAAGAGTCAATCTTTTTTTAACTTGGCGATTCACATACCACGTGCTAATAAAGTATCTATTTAAACCTGTTTCAGTCTATGGTAGTATATGGAGGTATTCTAATGATAGGAGGATTAGTTGATTACTGGTAATTCGACTTGCTGCTGTTACCTTGCTAGCTATATATCGTTTTTGTGGGGTGGTTTTTGAAGTGAGGGAATGGGGGCGAAATGAATATCTAGCTTGGTGGTGATTTCGGAATCTTGGTTAGGAGGGGGTGTTTGCATGAAGACATAATCATTAAGCTACTACTTCGGTAGGTAATAGATTATAGATTTAGGTAGTTATTAAGTTCGGGAAGTAATGTCAGGAACATGGCATGGAAATATAGTATAGTATATCCAACCTCCCAAAGATTAACCAAAGATTCTTACTAGTAATTTTCATTTCCGCATTATAACTATGCTGCTATTCACACTTTCCTAGAATTCCAACCTCCAAAAGTATTCACAATAAAGTATTTCGTAAACACATTACTTCCAGACAACCTCCTCTATCATATAATCAAGGTTAATATACGTACCGTAGTATATTAAAATCTCTACCTACATTATCCCTCGAAGAATACGTTGTTAAGTC